>SKCR01028237.1:0-66040 GCA_019454045.1 Zanthoxylum bungeanum
GCAAACAAGACATCATGTAGTAGTAAAGTTTTTCCACCATGCATGACTAACTTGCATGTTCCTATGCCTTTGACTTCAACTCGTGAGTTGTTGCCAACATATATCCACTTCACCCCAGGTGAAATTCACCGAAATTCCATGAAGGCATCTCTATCCTTCGCTACATGGTTTGTGGCTATGAGTCTACATTCCACAAAGGATTAGATTCAGTTAGAAAGATTGAACTTGAAACACATATTTCATTTAAATATGCACGAAATGTATTCACCTTTTTAGGCTCAGTGCAGTCACGAGCAAAATGACATTTCTTACCACAGTTAAAAAATTTAACCTTTGCCATGTTTTTCTTTTGGTAGGACGTTTTCCTTTCCCATGTTGATTGGTTTTCTGTTTCTTTTCTGGCTTGGAAGAATTTTGTTCTTTTCCGAACTGGAATCCACCACCATGAAATTTTCTTTTCTTCTGAAACCCCCAGGTTTGTTAGTTTCTGTCATATACACTTCAATATTTGACTTAGCAGCCGCAAGGCGTCGTTTTCTAATTCAAGGTGACGTTTAGCATCATCAAAGGTTTTGATGCTCTCATTGTTGGTCAAATGCATCTTCATATGCTCCCAGCTATTTGGAAGAGAACGAATGACCGCTTGGACTTTATGTTCATCTGTAAGAACATGTCCAGCATCTGCCAGTTCAGTAATCATGTTTGACATTTGCCTCAAGTGTTTTGACATAGTGAACTCATGATGTTTCTTGTATGTGTCAAACTTGATTGTCAGTGACCTGAGTTTGATTATTGAGGTACTACCAAACTTTTCAGCTAGTGTGGACCACATGTCCTTAGCCATGTCATATTTCCTGAACTCTTTCATTAGGTCATTATCCATACTACTCAGCAACGTAATGCGGGCAATGTATTCTTTTTCTTCCAGGCCTCATAAGCCTCTCGGTCTCGCCTGTGTTGGGCCGTATTGCCCTGTTCAGGTTCATCCATGCTCATTTTCAAAGTTTCAAGAACCTCTTGTTCTTCTAGCACATATTGGATTTTCATGCTCCAAATTTCATAATTATCGCCATTCAGTTTCTCACCCTTGTTGAGTTCAGCAATAATGTTATTTGTTGCGGAAGCCATTAAAAAACACAAAGTTTCTACAGACATTCATGCACAAATGTTAATACTTTTGACTTATTTTATCATGAAATAAATTATGTTTAATAAAGATTTTTCAATGGGGTTAGAGTCAAAAGGCCACTGTGTCCAATCATCATCCAATTACCCAATGTAAAAATATTATCAACGTAATCAATCATGTAAAATCATTTTCTAAAATTACATAAATTCTTAGAACATTTTAATCATGCGACTATTGTACATGACAATCATTGATTTAATTACATAAATAAATTCAACATTAACATTCATACATATAAATACAATATTTACATGCCGTGAAATAGCACACAGAAACAACATGAAAGAAATTAATATTTTACAATAATAATTTTCCCAGTTGTAGAGACCAACTCATATATGTTTTTGGATACGAATCCTCAAACTCTTTGGGTAACTCGTAATTGATCTTGGACAGCCATGGAAAACCTATAGCAAATTTAGGATCCTTACAACGTTTCAAGGACATCAAGGAAAAAATAGTATTATTTGCCTTATGCCGTAGATACTGAACCGCTAACCTCTCAATGGATTTATTATAAGGAACATGTTTTTCCTCACATTTTACTAATATCCAATACGAGTAAATTGTTTTTTGCCATATCTTGGGGAGAGTGTTTCTCAGTAATCTGAATCTATCGGCTTTCCTATCCAATTACCTGCCCAGATAGACTCCTGTAACATGTTATTGAAATTGATTATATGCGAAATCATATCATCGCTTTCACTCATTCGATATTTATCCATTTCCATCAACATGTCTAAATATCTCCTGGTCTGTGGGTGTCGTAATCACTTTTGCAATTCTTCGAATAATCGCCATGATTTTTCTGCAACAAATATAAGAAAAAATCAATACAATGAAACACAAAGTTACATTGAACTAAAATAAACATCACAAAGATATTAATTTTCATAAACACAAAGTTTATATGATAAAACAATTTATCGTGGTCGATTAAAAATTTTGCACAAAGGATTAGACTTTTAACCATGACAGATCAGAATTACCGAAGCAAACCAATACAGACATGACCAATACGGGCCTCACAGATTTTCACACGCCATCCACGAGCCACAGGAGTGGCTCACGCGTCTCCACGTGCCGACCACGGGCTCCCACTCGCCCTCACGCACTCTCACGCGCCGGCCAGCCTCGGCCAAGTTTCACGTGCAGACGACATGTCATCCAGGAGTTCTGTGGCTGTATGACATGTCGGTTGTCATTTGCAGGGAGAACCGACTTGTTGGTTTGGATGCTGTGGACGACATGTCGTCCTTCTCGGTGTTATGCGTACGACTTGTCGTACATAACTGGATGACATGTCGTCTGTGACTAAGGGATACGTACGACTTGTCGTACGATAAAAGCGGACGACTTGTCGTCCTCTTCTCTAAATACCGGATGACATGTAGGACAGCTCTTCTGGGAGTGTTTTTCTGGGAAAAAACAAATTCAACTAGCCAACTTCTAGGGTCCATATCTTTCTCAATTTTAATCCAAATTAAGCAAATGATATACGAAATTGAAGATCTCATGACCTAGTTTTCAAAACATATTTGAACATGCGATTATCAATTTTCTACAGAGAGTTATTACGCCCCAAAGTTGGAAGAAAATCATTTTTTAAAAACAAAAACCAGAAGCATTTTCAACATTTTTCATGCTGTTCATGCAATTTTTGTGTAATCCAACTAGAATACATGCATTTAAGCTCCTGATACCAATCTTAGGAAACATAATCCCTATATATTTACATGTTTGTCCTCTTAGGATCTAACCATACATGTATTACTAGTCCTAGATTTATTTACATGCTAATTGAAATTAATCTAATTAATCACAACACAATTGCATACCTTTTTTCTTGTAGAGACCTCTTAATCAAACTTAATTGATTGCTTAACTCAATAAGCAAATGGTCTTATTTATAGGAGGGAAACCAAGTCACTATTAGCTCACATGCATGTATTACTATTGATCCTTGATTACTATTTAATCATATGCATTGATTACTATGTAATCACATGTATTTGGATGCATAATGACTTTCTCTAACCCTTCCAAAAATGTTACCATCATGGGTGTACCATATGTTTCCCATTAACATTTTACTAATGTTGTCACTTAACAACACTTATTGTTACTTAATTATTTGATTAACAACTCTTGTTGTTTACTTAGTAATGAAATCATTACTAATTGTTGTTATTTAACAACACCACATAATTAACTTAATAATTTCCAACATGAAATTATTACTAATGTTGTTATTTAACAACACCAAATAATTAACTTAATAATTTCCAACATGAAATTATTACTAATTGTTGTTATTTAACAACACCAAATAATTAACAACAATTAATTTCCAACACCTACAATCTGTTAGAAGAGATGGCCATTAACCACTTCCAATGGTCAAGTGAACGCACTACAGTGTGTTGGACAATTATGACCCATAGCGTCACTATTTGTACAGATCACAGTGTTGTTGTACAAATTAACTATGGGACAAAGGAGATTGCACTCTTATCATTTGTGATTAGATCACCTAGATATATATAAATGATGAGAGGTCCCTGTGATTTGTTCCTGGACGGAGAATGATATGAGACAGTATCAGTCCACGAAGGATAAATCATTAAATATCCATAGTCAGAGTATTATCGAGATCGGACATCGATAAATAAGTAAAAGACTAGTATTACACTTGTGCACGTTGTGAGGACACAACATCATAGTTCTTATATATTTGGGTATATGATACTCATGCAAGTGTGATAAGAGGTTGTGTTTTACCGATGGTACGGGAAATAGATTCGCTCTGGATAGACCCCTGCGGAATCCCATTGGTAGTATGACTATGTGTCTATGGGAGTCTACAATCAGGGTAGGTGTATTTGGTCTTAACCTGAGACTTGCACCAATAATACTTGCGACAATCAATATACTTTGGTTGAGGTCGTCCAGGGCTTTAACAGAGGTTGTGTTTTATTTTTCTCTCTCTCCTCTTTTACGTTTTCTTCTCCCTCTCTTTTTCCCTCCTTCTCCTTCACGGCTTGGAGCCGGTTTTCTTGTTCTTGTTCTGGTTTGACCGAATTAAAAGGAGAAGCAAGAGATGATTTTGTTGCAAAATCTTGAGCTAGCACACACTTGGGTCAATACAAAGGTGATAGGGCAGTGTTCTTGTGAGCTTGGAAACCGATTTTGAAGCTTGAAGCTTGGAGCTTCAATGAAGTCATCAATGGCTGAATCTTGGAGGAGCCACAACCAGCAAAACCGAGCAGCTCACTGCCTCAACAAGCTACTGCCGAGCTTCACCATGGAGGAAAACAGAGTTGTCTTCTTCGCGTCGCAAGATCCGGTCAATATGAGTATATTCCACACCTCCTTTGATGTGTATTCACTTGTTTCATTGCTTGATTTCATGATCTTGGGACCTAATCTAGAAACCAACAATGGTATCAGAGCTTTGATCAAACATGAAAAATTTAGGGTTTAAAATTGGGTAAAATCAATTGAAGCATGATTTGGTTAAATTGATTGATTAAGTATGCTTGTATGTTGATTAATTGAAGTTCTGCATGATCAATTTCATTAAATTGGATTGGATCCATTTTTCCCCAAATTTTTGGGCATGGCCGAAAATTGTAAGCCCTAATGTCTTGGTAATTTTTTGTTTTTTGATCATTGGATGACTTAAAATAATTGGGTAATGTTGTTTTGAAGTTCAATTGGATTGAATTTTGATTTGGAACAATTTTCACTTTAAAAGTTGGCTTGGCCGAATTTAGTAAGAAATAAAATTCATTGTGTTTTTTGTTTTTGATTCATTGGATGAGTTGAATTGATTTGGGAAATGATGATTGTGGATTCAATTGGATTGAAACCGAATCGGATTGGAAAAACCCTTAATTGCCAATACTTTAAGCATGTAAATTGGGTTTGATTTTGATTGAATTGTGTTGGACAATATTTGATATTAAAGTGCATGATTAATTAGGCTAATTGATGTTTTAGAAATGTTAATTGGGTAATTAATTGTGTATTACACTTAGGTTAATTAATTGTGGAATTTGGAATTTTATAAGTTAATTAATTGGGCTTGAAATTGGATTTGGGCCTTATAGGTTGTAATTGGGCTTTTGGGCTTGGTTGTACCAAGTTAGGTTTAGGCCAATTTGGTTGGATCCAATTGGGCCTAAAACCGCATCCATAAAGTCCAATTATGACTTAATGGACCTTAATTATTTAATTGGGCCTAATGGGCCAAAATTGATTTCTAGGCTTATGGGGTAATTCCCGGATTGGATTTTGGTTATCGGTTTGACCCGAGTTGACCAAAAGTCCATGCCTTAAAGAAATTAATTAAAAGCCCATTGGACTTTAATTAAATAAACATTAGATGTTAATCGGGATTTGAGACCCGTTGCGATTAAATTTGGAATTTAAGTCGTAAAGGTTCGTTAATAAAAGTGTAATATTTAATTTGGAATTAAATAGTGAATTAGAATTAAATGCGTATTAAATTGGATTTAATTATGTAATTTAATTTAATTCGAGAATTCGTACTTTGAGTACGTGTTCGCAAAACGAGTTTGACTCGATCAAAATCAAATCGTTGTTTGAACATTGGATGATCACTAATTATCAGATTAATTAATTGGATTAGATTAGATTGATTGATAACATGCTTGTGTGAATACATGGTTGCGATGCATGAATAATGTATATCAGATGGATATTAGTTGGGTGAGGCATTTTTAGAAATTGTTGTAATAAATTTGATTTATTAATTGGACCTGCGTGTCCAGCCTTATCACCTCCATACTCTTTGTATTCTCTTCTCACCTATTCCCCTCAATGTAAATGAGGTTTCTTTAGAAGTATAGTGTAACGGGTAGAAGAAATAATTGTGCTAGCTGGAGAGAGAAAGAGAGATTTGATATAGGATCAATGTAAAGTATCAATCCGCATATCATTATTATTTTATCATATGCGCTTTATTATGTGTTTAGAATGCATGTTTAAGGGTGTATGATGATGATACCTTAACAAAGATAATAAATTGGTTGCCAATTTGCACGCGAAAAACCCTCAAATAATATTAAGCGTCTTTCCTTCCATTGAGTGATTCTCACTCAAGATCCGAGACGGCATTGGTTTGTTGGCCAAAGTCAAGGCCTTTGTCTGTAGAAGATGTGTTTGAATCACGAAGGCTTTGTTCCATATCAGTGTCTTGTCCAAGTTGTGGTTTGTTGGCCAAAGTCAAGACCACTTCTTGTCCATCGACATTGATTACGAAGCTTTCCATGGTCAATGGGTCGCGCTTGACTGTGATCACTAAGTTTGTTGTGCCAAAGCAAAGGCTTAGTTGATTCAGAGGAAAAAGGTTAGGTAATACATTGGATGTATTGGCATATATAAGATATATGTTTCGGACAAGGATGTCCCCCTACCGGATTTAGGAATTGGATTGGATCCAATTGATCTTAGAGATCTACCTAGTTAATTATTTTGTTGGCCAAAGTCAAGATTGTGTGATATTTAACGGGATCCTAGCCCATTAGGAAACACGGTTTCCCGAGTACTCGACAGAGGGTTAGAGGCTCGCCGAAAAATAGTGGGAGGCAAGAATTGAATTTGCAATATTCGTTTAATTACTTGCCATACGCGCTCATTCAAATTATTTCGTCGTTAGATTAAATGTTAGTTGGACTAATATTTAAATTGTTGTTTTAATTAACAGTTGGACTGTATTATAGTTGATTATATAATTGGATTATAGTAATCAATATATTTGAATTAATTAATTTCAATTTACAGTTGGTTTTATAATTGGATTATAGTAATCAATGTAATTGAGGTTAATTAATTTAAATTATATTTGATTGTATAGTTGGACTATAATAATCAATATTATACATAGTACCACAAATTGTTGATTAAATAGTTGGACTATTAGAATCAAGATATAATTGAAAGATTAGTGTTTAAAACATAATCCTGGGTGAAAATGTATTTAAACGACTTTAATTTTCAAATTGGGAATAATTTCAGGATGGTCTTGGAAAATAATAAGTTATTTTATTTGATAAAATAATATATTAAGCCTAAGCAATGAGTTAAGCAAATAAGTGGAACATGATATTTGAAATATTCATGTAATGATAACTTTAGTGCTTAATCCATTATACTTGTCAAGTAGACTCCTTAATTTCTGAATCAGAACTAAGGATTAGATCCTTAAAGTATAATAATGAAATTGAAGGATTTTCATGGATCTATTTTAGATCTTTGAAATACTAAATTACAATAAATAATTCTTGGAGAATTAATGATTATTCTCAAGGAGACAAAGTCAAACTTTGCAATTAGGCAAGTAGCGCAAGGCGCACCTTACTTCGATATTCTAGAAACCCAAGGCTTGGCCAAAGGCTTCCGGAATATGAAAATGGCAAAGGCAAAATCATTATAATCTTCTAGGAAGATAAAAAGGACATATCCCAAGAAGGAATTGAAGACGAGCAAGGCTCTGACTTCAAATATGTTTGTCATAAATATGTTCACTACTAGTATTAAAATTGGATTTTAAATACTTAGTGTGATACATAAATATATGTATTGATGTTCAGAATCTGTTTTGAATAGGATACTGACTTCAATAGAGATTTATTTGCGAATTGAAAACGGGACGAAAGTCGCTTTTTTAACAGCAGGTACCTAAGTTTAGGAAATACCATTTGGGTATGTATGTAAATTAGGAAACTGTTATAATGTAACTAGTTTGACTAGAAACATTATCTCTATATCAGTGTATAATCCGTTGCGGATATACCTTTATATTCTAGAACACTAAAGTGTTTTATTATATAAAGATGATATTGAGATAACCACATTAGATGTGAATAATAGTGTTTATATTTAGAATATAAATAAATCTCACACGTATAACATGACAAACTAATAGCTCAAACTGATTTGATCAGGTTGAAACTTGTATGTGGCATTGTTGTCTGGTACACAATTTAAACAAGACTCGTATATCCACACTTTTGAAGAGTGGGTACTAGGACTGATTTGATTCCAATCAAATAAAGTCTACGAATCTAGTTTATTGGGCAAAGTGCCTAAAACACTATTTACTTGGTAAAAGTGCCAGTGCCACCGATCTGTTAGCCCTAGTTCATAGTGAAGCAAGTGGGCCCATGTCTAGCTAAGCTATATGTGGATATGAATATTTCGTGACCTTTACGGATGTGGCATCGCATTATGGTTATGTTTTTCTTACGAAACACAAATCGGAAACTTTTAAAGTTTCGACACGAAATAGACTAACAGATCGGTTAAAGTATTAAACCGTCACGGTAAGACAGTAATGGAAAATACTTAAGCAATAAGTTTCTCGTATACTTGAAAGAGTATAGTATTCTTTCAATGAGGACTCCTCCTGGAACACGTCAGTTTGACGGTGTGTCCGAACAGGATTAACCGAATTTTGTTAGACATGATAAGGTTAATCACGAGTCGCTCTGAGCTACCATTTCCTTCAACGGATACGCTAAACAGTGCAGAACTTATTTTGAATAAGGTTCCATAAAATATCTGTTTAACAGATATCATATTAGATATGAACAGGAAAGAAACCGAGTTTCACATTCCTGATAATTTGGGTATGCTGGGCATATGTTTGGATGATACCAAACAAGAACCCAAATTGGATAAGTGCCAATTGTAGGTTATCCTAGGGATACTATAAGTATTGTACTTATACAACTCAGGAGAGAACAATTAGATTGTTGCTCACCATGCGGTTTTCCTAAGAGGAATACTGATATGCAGTGGTAAGTGGGAGGATAGTAAAACTCGATGAAAATCGGAGTAATACTATTCCAGGCGTCGAATCCTAATGGAACATAAATAGTTCATCAATGATGAAACTATACCATTAATCTTCAAATACACAAGAACCGCGTAGGCCTGAGAGAATCAGAAAACAACCTGGGTCTTGGGTTTCTGATCTCACCTCATAAAGATGTTAATCTTATTGTGGTATACCAACTGACTACGAATGAGGAAGTGATACAAGGTATCGACTCCCTATTATGGAAAAGTGCCATGATATCCGAATTGGATTCCATGTAAATCAACTATGTTTAGACACTAGTTGATGTACCGCAAGGCATTGTGCCTATTGGTACTATATAAGTCTTCAAGAAAGACATACATGGATGGCAACATACCATTGTACTAAGCTAGGCTTGTAGCGAAAAGGTAGAGTTATCAACATTGTGTTGATTGCGACGAAACCTTTTACCTGTTGCCATGGTAAATCCATTTGGATAATGCTTGCTAATGCTGCATATTTCATTCATGAAATGTGGCAGCTGAATGCCAAAACCGCTTTACTTAACGGAAACCTTTCGGAGGATGTTTACAACATCCTGACGGTTTTGTCGAACCATAACAAGTAAACTAGGTTTGCAGGTTATTCGATCCATGTTTGGATTGAAGCAAGCATTAGGTTCTTGGAATTGTCGTTTTGATGTAATCATAATAGTTTATGATTTAATTCAAAACGAAAATAATTCTTGTGTATATAAGGAGGTTAGTGGGAGCGCACTGACAGTAAATGTCCTGAGTAATGATGATATATCATTTCTTGGAAATGATATTCCCATAATATAATCGGTGAAAGCTTGGCTTTCATGATAACGACTATAAGTCGTAACATAGGTACTATACAATAGTATAACGGAACAGTGAGCTGGAAATCTTCCAAGCAAGATACTGTTACCGAATAAACAACAAATGCGGGTTATTGCTGCAGCTGAGGCAGCAATAGAAGCCATTTGGGTCGATAATAAATCTAATTAGATTAGATATAGTTCTGCTAGCAGCTGAGCTAGGCGTCAGCACAAGCTAAAAAATTAATGGTCTCATCGACGATCCAGATACTTATTTTGATATTCATCTGATTCGTTCGGATCATACATCGCGGCGATGTGATGATCGAATAAATCGCATCAGATGATAATCATGTAAATCCGCTGACGAAAACCTTTTCTCAGCAGTTTGAGCCAACCGTACATGGTTCGGGTGTCAAGCACTCGAGTGACTGGCTATAGGCCAAGTGAGAGATTGTTGGACAATTATGACCCATAGCGTCACTATTTGTACAGATCACGGTGTTGTTGTACAAATTAACTATGTGACAAAGGAGATTGCACTCTTATCATTTGTGATTAGATCACCTAGATAGATATATAAATGATGAGAGGTCCCTGTGATTTGTTCCTGGACGGAGAATGATATGAGACAGTATCGGTCCATGAAGGATAAATCATTAAATATCCCTAGTCAGAGTATTATCGAGATTGGACATCGATAAATACGTAAAAGACTAGTATTACACTTGTGCACGTTGTGAGGGCACAACATCATAGTTCTCATATATTTGCGTATAGGATAATCATGCAAGTGTGATAGGAGGTTGTGTTTTACCGATGGTACGGGAAACAGCTTCGCTCTGGATAGACCCCTGCGGAATCCCATTGGTAGTATGTGTAGGGGTTTTTCTAGGGGCGGAATCAGGTAACGCAGCGGAAGCCGGAAAATCAAAATTTTCCGATTTCAAAAATTTTTCTCGGATTAATTAAATAAACATATTTATTTAATATTCCAATAGTCAAATTATGAAAATAAATTCAATAAATCATATTTAAGTGAATTTACCGAATTGCCCTTATACATGGTACTTTGTCCATTTTAGTCCGAAATTGTTCAAATCAATTTTGAATGATTCTAAATCATTTCTAAGATGAACTTAACATGTTCAAAACATCAAAACACCAAGACAAGCAAAAATCCCCATTTTTTTCTTCTTTGGCCGAGAGCTCCATTAGGGGTGCCATTTGTGCACTTTGTCATTTCATGCTTCAAACCACATCAAGATGTAATCCAATCAACATGAAACTTTATATGCATCATATACACATCCAAATACACAACATATATAAAAATCCCCAAATTTGGAATTGGTCATGAACCCTAATTTTTCAATTTCATCAAATTGGACAAATTAGACCAAATTAGTTAAATCAATAGTTTCAATCATCATTCTTCCATCCAATCCAAGTCTCAACACAATGAAACAACTCAAGATAAAATCTAGGTCATCTAAGAGTGGGTCAACAAATCTAGATTAGCAACATGGTTTCCAAAACCTTAAAAGAAAGCTTATTACTACAATAGTCATACACTTCCTTCATCACACATGCTTTACACCTCCATCAAAACTTCCATAAAAAAAAACCACAAGGAACAAGAAAGAAATAACCTAAGAATATCATATATTAAAGCCTAGAACCTAAGGAACAATTTCCTTACTAATAGCAAGTTCAAGAAACTTACTAAATTTCCAAGCTTTCTTGATTTTAACTTTCTTTCTCAAGATCCCTTTTGTTTCTTCAATGGAGTTTATGTTTGAAAAGTGTATTAGGTTAAAGTGTAAATGAAAAACAAAACAATATATACTTATTACAATAAGGCCTTGGCCGAATTCACCAAATGGAATAATAAGCAAATTTTATTTTAATTTCATTTCAATTTCATTAAATCAACTTGCATAAATATCTTAATAACACTTTATAGATATTTATATTAAGTCAACAAAGGCAACTAATCATTTAAACCAAATATCCAAATGTTAAGATATTTATATTTTAATTAATTTAATCATTTAACAATTAAATAAATAATTAATAATTAAATACAAATATATTAAATATATGTATATATTTACATTAAATATTAAAAACATATATTCATTTAGGATATAAGTCAAATAACTCATTTTGACTATTAATTAATGTGTATTTAAATTAATCAAGTATTAAATGTAAATACACAATAATTAGGCAAATGACTATCTAGTCCCTTTAGCATGTATTTTGCGTTTAACCTTTAAACGACTTTATAAATAATCAATATTATTTATTAATGTTGCTCTAGTGCTCTACGAGTATGTTTCATTATTGAGACTCTCTAGATTCAGGTATATCCGTCACGAAATCAAATTTTGTGTCCATAATTTATCCACCCATAAATTATGACGATCACGGATAATCTCGCTGAATCATACAGGTCGAGGTCATGGCAAATGTATAATTCCTCCGTCACAGGTATCCGGATAAATCCCAGAGATACAGATGTAAACGTCAAATCTCTATGTGGATTATCCAGTCGAATATTCCATTAGCAATCTCTAAAAGAATGTTTAGAACTAGCTTCTAAACTTTACCACGGGCCCATGGTTTTATCTGATTGCTAATCATATGGACTACCTATGCTCTGATACACAGAACTGACGGATCCTATCTTGATACACATAGGACACCCTGAGGATCTGTCTACACCCAACGAACAGGCGGAGGTCTGATCTAAATAGATCGGTGACGTGACTGTCATCTAAGTGTAGAAGATTTCTCATGTGCCCACAATGGCATCTCAAGTCTAAGAATCACAAGTGCTACTCAACCCGAGAAGATTCTTATTGACGCTGGTGTACCATCCATTAAGAATCTTCGGTGAGTCGTTCAGTGTTATCCGCTATAAACACCTACACGTCTATACTAGTCTCCAAGACTTATGGTTCATTGAGAAACCATTGGAATCATATATTCCAGTATACGACATGTATCGGTCTCAACGGTTTACTATACTGACCAAGTAATGTAAACCTTGACCAGGAACTGTCTGAGAATGACAACGTCATGATACTACTCAATGTCCGTTGCGACGCTTTTGCAACAGTACCATGACTAATCATTCCAAGGTCAATACGTCTTTACCATTTAATAAGATATATTATATTATAGTAACTGCATATATTATTCATAATAATAATATTTTACAGAAGTATTCAACAGAAATACAACCGGGAATTGGCGCTCTGAGAACCAACCCCAACAGTATGACTATGTGTCTATGGGAGTCTGCAATCAGGGTAGGTGTATTTGGTCTTAACCTGAGACTTGCACCGCTAATACTTGTGACAATCAATATACTTTGGTTGAGGTCGTCCAAGGCTTTAACAGGTTCTATGTACGCCAATGATGGGTATATTGAGAATCGTAGTGTGTTGGGTGTGATGTTAAGATGGAAGTATCACTCCAGTCATATGGAGATGATGGTCAAATAGGATACGGAACTCGTTCTCTTAAATGCTCGAGCTATCGGGATATTATGACTTGGTCATGTATATCCGATTATAGAGACTAGTTGCCAGACATCCTATATGTGCTTCGTACTGGACAGACACAATTCCAGCCCCAGGCCTAGCACGTGAACATCCGATACTGGATCGACATACACAATACTACGGTATACTACGCTTGATATAGATCACATATTCCTATAAGGATATTTCTGGAGAATTGGGTAGGCATGGCGCTTTGCTAGAAGCCAACCTTGTCTTGTAAATCGGTATAAACATTGTATGAGGTACTTACGTGTTCAGATAGTCCGACAACCGAATTTACTGCCAACATATCCGGGGATCTCATGGGTCGCTTCCTGAAGATTCGCCGATGACGTATGACTCGTACTTTAATTAATTTGGGATTAATTAGAAGAGAGAGAAAATTAATCTGGGATTAATTACGGAGATATTTTATCTGGGATAAAATATTAATTAAAGAGAGAGAACGATTAATTTGGAATTAATCGATAAAATGATATATGATACGAAATTGGATTTCGACGCGGAATTAAAATTAGATTTTAATTCAGGCGAACGAGTTAATTTAGAATTAATTCGTTAGCGATGTGAATAGTGATTTTGCTAGGCGTAATCGTTTAATTGCGTCGCAACGGAAAATTTGTTAATTTGGAATTAGCGAACTCGAGCCCAGGATTATTTGTGAGCACATTCGCATTTCGAATTCAAATGCGGCACACAAGTCAAATCGAGCGTCAAATCGTTAGTCACATCAAGCGTCAAATCACATCTTACTTTGAGTGATGTGACAATTTGATTGATTGATTTGAGTGATTGATGTGAGTTGATTGAAAAGCATTAATTGTTTTGCTTTTGACTTTTTGAAATTAAAAGTTGTAAATGGTTAATTTATTTGATAAATATAAAACCAAAATACACTTTTATTTTTCTCTCTCTCCTCTTTTACGTTTTCTTCTCCCTCTCTTTTTCCCTCCTTCTCCTTCACGGCTTGGAGCCGGTTTTCTTGTTCTTGTTCTGGTTTGACCGAATTAAAAGGAGAAGCAAGAGATGATTTTCTTGCAAAATCTTGAGCTAGCACACACTTGGGTCAATACAATGGTGATATGGCATTGTTCTTGTGAGCTTGGAAACCGATTTTGAAGCTTGAAGCTTGGAGCTTCAATGGAGTCATCAATGGCCGAATCTTGGAGGAGCCAAAACCAGCAAAATTGAGCAGCTCACTGCCTCAACAAGCTACTGCCGAGCTTCACCATGGAGGAAAACGAAGTTGTCTTCTTCGCGTCGCAAGATCCGATCAATGTGAGTATATTCCACATCTCATTTGATGTGTATTCACTTATTTCATTGCTTGATTTCATGATCTTGGACCTAATCTAGAAACCAACATGGTGACCAAGGTGGTTGGCAAACATGAAGTGGACCGTCTCGTGGCATTTAGAGCTCAGATTTCAACCCTATGGACTCATGTAGCAGGCCTAACAAATCCACGAGTACAACCATCTATTGAATCTGTGGTGGCTGCAAATATGCTGTTATTGGAAGGAGACCCGAGCTTTGACCAAGTCCAATATAGAGGCAATCATGTGCATAACCATTATCATCCGAATTTGTCATATGTTAATACAGAGAATGTCTTGCAACCTCCTTATGGCTTCAACAGTCAATGAGTCGAGCAGAAAACTTCTTTAGAAGACCTCATGAGCACGTTTGTTGCTAAAACTTCAAAGAGGTTTGAGAAGAATGAGTCAAGACTGAATAATATTGAGACGCACATGGGCAATATCGGAGCAACAATGAAGTCTTTAGAAGTACGAATTGGGCAGATTGTTTCATATGTGGCTGATTAGAAAGTGGTATTTCCTAGTAATACTAAGGTCAACCCCAAAGAGTAGTGTCACGCCATAACCATCAGGAACAGAAAAGAGATCGAAGACAACTCTCAAGACCAATGTACTCAAGAAAAATAAGCGAAAATTCATGAGGAAACAGTAAGAGAAGAGGAGAACAATGCAGTAATTCCCCCATATAAGCCACCACCCATCCCGAAGACACCTTTACCATACCCTCAGCGCTTTTAAAAGAAGAAGTTGGATGCTCAGTTTGCTAAATTCATTGACATCCTCAAAAAGATCCATATCAATATCTCATTCACAGATGCATTAGAACATATGCCCAATTATGTGAAGTTTATGAAGGAGATAATATCCAAAAAAGAGGAAGCTGGCAGATTTTGAAACAGTAGCACTCACAGAAGAGTGTGGTGCCATCATACAGAAGAAGCTTCCACCAAAGCTAAAGGATCCTGACAGCTTCACCATACCGTGCACTATTGGGAATCGATATTTTGGCAAGGCACTATGTGATTTAGGGGCAAGTATCAATCTCATGCCGTTATCCATCTACAAACAGTTGGGCATAGGTGAGGCAAAGCCAACCACAATGACATTGCAGCTAGCAGATAGATCTCTCACTTACCCACGAGGAATAGTAGAAGATGTGTTGGTTAAGGTGGATAAGTTCTATTTTCCTGCGGATTTCCTTGTTCTTGATATAGAAGAGAACCATGTCCTAATCATCATTGGGCGACCTTTCTTGGCAACAGGCCGAGCGGTCATATATGTGCAGAAATGTGAACTAAAAATGAGAGTTCAAGATGAAGAAGTCACCTTCAGTGTTTTCAAAGCCATGTCGAGTCCCCAAGGTGATGCAGAATGTCATAGGGTAGATATTGTAGAGAATGGAGTTGCAAACACGCAGGGTGAACCTACAATTAAGCAACAAATAAACATATTGCATCCAAGCAAAGAAGATCAGCCGCATCCAGAATTGAAATCACTCCTAAAGCGCCGCAAAAAGAGGAAATCAAGAGTCAATGCTCACTTGAAGATAATCCCTGGAAAGCTCAAAACATGGTAAAGCTAATTTTGCCACATATGTAGTCAAAAAACTTCAACAATCAGTAGATCTTAGGGGATCATCCATTGATAAATGGCCACAGCCTGCCAAGTTATTTTTTTCATGTAATAACAATCGGTAGATACCAAAGAAGAAAGCACAAAAGATTACCCTGGTCCGCTACATTGAAGCCACCATGACCATTTTGTTGGTTATGTCTGGCTGAAGACGTTAAACTTAGCGCTAGCGGGGAGGCAACCCTTACATTTGTTTATTTTTATTTCTTTACTTTATTTTTAATTTATTGTGTGCTATATATTTGTTTATTAGTTTGCATGTTATTTATGCAGGTATTATCGTAACGCACACAACCCTCGCAATCAAATTTTGACCAGCAGAAGCCTGATCAACTCTATGCACGGTAGTGTTGTTCCTTTCTTTTGTTTCTTTATATTTATCTTACATTGAAGACAATGCAAGTTTTAAGTTTAAGGGTGTGTGCATGTAGTGTAGTTCCTGCTATATTTAAAAAAAATGATTTTTGTTTTTAATCCTTGATAGTAAAGTATAAGTCTAATGATGAATTTTGTTTGCTTTTAAATGAAATTTTAGAAACGATAAGTTCCCAATTGATTTTTATCTGATGCCTTGAGTAGGTGATCTAGGTTAGACTCGTAAGCACTTAATAATAGGTTTTTAGCAGTAAGACTCTAGGTAGTTGACAAAGTGACTAGTTAAAGAAATTGCATATCGATGAATGACCGTTTACTTAGATGTCTATCTCAATATGCTAGTGTTATGATGTATGGTATGATTAAAAAAAAGAAAAAAATTTGAAAGAAGAAAAAAAGTGTAAACCACATATAACCGATAAGCGTGAAGCTACCCATGGGCGAGTGTTAGGACCACCATGAAGAGAAATGCCACTTTAAAGGGTAGGTGTGTGAAAAAATGAAAAAAAAAGGAAAAAGAAGAAAAAACAATTGTACCATACTGAACACATAATAGGCAAATAATGAGTACATTTGAGATATCTAGGATGGTTTGACCCATCAGATCTCAATTTTCGAGACAAAATCATTGAGTTGCCTTACTTAAGAGTCGACCTGTGAACAAACCTTTACACACACACTGTGAGTCTGGCTTAGATGATTTATTCAAGAACTTGGATTTTAATCGCATTGAGTACTTTGAAGGTTCTCTGATACCATTGGTAGGATTCGTTGAGAACAATATTATGTATAATTATCAGGACTATTTTATTTGCTTATATATTTTTTTGCATGATTTCATGTGTATGAATGACGTTTGTGGGTATCGTCGCTGTAAGCCCTCACGAGACTATAACCCGTCCACTATAGCCGCATAGGGTTTAAAGGCTTGTTACATACGCTAAATGCAATTGTGATCCCTACGAAAGTGGCCTAGTTAATTTTTTTGAATTTATTTATTTAGTTTTATTTAGTCTTTTGCTTGGGACTAGCAAAATCTTAAGTTTAGGGTGTTTGATAAGTGCGGTTTATACCCACTTATTCCTGCATTCTTAGCTTACTATTTTATCAGATTCCATATCATTTAATGTATTTGTAGTTTCTTTTATGTTTTATTTGTAGGAAGCATTGGAACATGGATCTTAAGGTATTTGTAGGTGTTTTGGGACCTTACGGATGCATCGGAAGCACGCGGGAAAGGCTGAAACACAGAAAATAGCAAACCAGAAAATTACTCTAGCGTCGCGACGCCCAACCAAAATCCTTCCATAGTAAATGGCTGAGACTTGGGCGCCGTGACGCTGCGCAGAGCCCAGAAACACCAATTTTTAGGGTTTTACATGCACAATGACTCCAATACTTTTTCTATAAATACATAAGATCGTCCAAAACACAAAAAAAGAGGCTAATACACAACACAAAGACTCAAAACACATATTTTAGAGAGATCCAAAGAGAAAGATTGAAGAGCGACAAGAGGAGACAACGGCGGTGATGTCCGAAGATGAAGGGATTCAATTCGGGTTTAATATTCTAGTTTTTATCTTTAAACTCTAATGATTTCTATTATATTCATGATCATGTTCTTATTGTTTTTATCTTTAGTCATGAACTAACTCCATAATTCTAGAGGATGATGTAGCTAATGCTTGAACCTATGTATTATTTGCCAATTCGATTATTATAAAGTTTAATTCAGTTTATTTATATTCTCATGTGTTTAATGCTTTTTGTTTGTTGGCCACAAATTGAGATGATGCATGTTAGAATCTATCTCTCGGGAGAGAGGAATTTCGAATAGGATCTAGAGAATATAACCTAGGAGATTTGTAGAGTTCTGGAGAATCTATAGTCCATTTGAAGTCATTAACACATAATCACAAAACGTAACGACTTGTTGATTACTAGATTTTTATAGGGATATCGAAGTCGGTAATTAATAATATTTTCACTATTGCTCGGGAGAGGGAGTGAAATACTCTAGGATTCTTGACTTATAAATAATACAACTGAATAAGGATTGATTGGCATGACAAATACATAAGGGATAGCTAGGAGATACAGACTCTAGAATCTATCTCTTCTTGGATTATCTTTATTAGATGTTTTGATATCTTTCAAAATAAAAATATATATAAATTTAATTCTAAAATACAAACCAAACAAGAATCCCACAAAGAAGTACCTATTGAACAATTATAGGTCATTTAAAGATGGTCAAATGATTCTACAATGGTAGCCTGTAACATCCCCGATTCGAGAGATGTTACCGGCAGGGGATATACCGTACTAACCCCATAAGCCTCTGACCCTATAATCATGAACAAATACTAATAATTGTTCCTTTATAAATATGGGACCGTAGCCCAAGTAAAACATAACATTCAACCTTAACATCTGTAATTGAAAACTTAACAAAACATTTTACAATGACTGTCTCAAATTCCAAGATTACTACATAACTACTACTTGACTCTAACTGGACACTCACTTTCTCTGACTTGGACCGATGGACTCCATACCCTAGCGACTGCAACAGTATCCGTCCTCCCGAGCTCATCCTCTGAGAAACTGTTGGGTTTCTAGGTTAGTCCCAAGATCAATTTAAGCATAGAAACATGTGTGAATACTCAAAAGAAGTATGACAGAATCATACTTACATTGATCGGCTTTTGCGATGCGAGGAACAAAAAAAAATCCTTGAAGCTCTCGGCAATGGTCCTTCTTTGTGCTCCATCATTTTCTGTCAACTCCATGGATGGATCTCCAAGCTCCAAGCTTTGTGTTGGTGATTCCATGCTCATGGGTTTGTTTCCCTATCACCTTGAATGACTCTTCATGTGCTAGCATTGGAAAGATTTGCAACAAATCTTCCTTGTTTCTTCTTACATGTCTCGGCCTTGCCAAGAAATTGAGAGAAATTTGGCTTCAAAAGCCGAGAGGGAGAGGA
Organism: Zanthoxylum bungeanum; assembly: GCA_019454045.1. Classification (NCBI taxonomy): domain Eukaryota; kingdom Viridiplantae; phylum Streptophyta; class Magnoliopsida; order Sapindales; family Rutaceae; genus Zanthoxylum; species Zanthoxylum bungeanum. The sequence continues at coordinate 19,749 of SKCR01028237.1, forward strand.
GGGAAAAAAAAGGGTTCACAAAATTGTGTAATGAGAGAGAAGAGGGTAGAGAAAAAATGTGTTCTGTATATTGGTTTATTTGATTTCCCAAAACAAATACCAAAACAATTACAATTTTCCAAAATTCAAAATTTTGGTATAAGACTTTAAGTCTTCAACCACCCCCATCAACTATACAGATCAATCAATGATGACAAGCATCACTTCACTCAAAGTGATGTGACTTCCATCACTTGATTGACTAGTGATTTGACGCTTGATGTGACTTGTGAGCCGCACTTGAATTCGAAATGCGAGTGGGCCCGCAAACACTCCCGGGCTCGGGTTCGCTAATTCCGAATTAATGAATTTTCCGTTCCGACGTAATTAAATCAAATTTAATTAAATAATTATGCCTGTAGACAACAGAACCTGGGCGACGCTGTTCTAGGCTCGCGGCCTAGTTGGGAAGTACGAAATAACATGGAGTCGCCACCCGGTGTGAACCGGGACAAAGATTTAAGGCCGCACTCACCCCTCGCAAGGGAAGACCTCAAACCGTTGGGTTCGGAATGGTCCCTTACTTATGTCATTGTGATGATATAATTTGTGCACTAAATCAACCGCACCTATCCAATAATCATGCTCAAGGGTACTTAGATCTAACATGCTTTCATCCAAATAATTCCACGTAATGTAACCCAACAAGCATATTAAACCATTAAATCAACATGTACGAATCATTACCCAAACGCATCATAAACTAAGAACATGCATAGTGAACAACCTAAACATGCTTTAACAAATAAATAACAAATTAAATTAAACCATGCTTCAAATAATAAACAAATAACCTAAAGACTATAACATGCTCAAATACAAGTTTGGATGGGACAAACATATGTCTCTTAAGTGGTACGTGGCGTTGTATCCCGAGTACAAACCGCACTACCGTCCATTCGGATTCAGCTACGGAATTTACGTCCGGGTTTCCATCCTATATACCACAAAAGGGAACACATGTCCCGCCCATCCAACAATCAAATCATGCCTCAAACGACTCTCATGCAATTATATATCAAAGTAAAATAAAATAAAGAAGATAGGTAAAAGGTGCCCTCAGGTCTAACCTCTTTTGTCGTCTAAGAAAGGGGCGTTACACGTCCGTGGAAGGGTGAATGATCCGCTACTCTTTTAGTTCACCAACTCAACGTCTCCTCGATATTTTGCTGTTCGGGCTGCTGTTTCAAGTCCGTTTCGCGGCTGCTTCGCTGCTACGTTTCAGGTCACTGTCTTGATGGTTTAGCGGACTGTTTTAGGTGATTTGAAGGCTGAGGGAGGTGCGTTTGTGAGGATTTTTTAGGGAAACCTTATGGAGGTTTTGGGGATGGTGTTTAAGTGATTTTAGGACGGTTGGGGGCTAAGGACGCACACAAAACCGACCAGAACAGAAGGTGAACTGCGGCAGTTCACAGGTGCAGTGGGGTGTTTTCAGGGACTGTTTTGGGTGATTTTGAAGGCTTATGGAGGTGCGTTTGTGAGGATTTTTTAGGGAAACCTTATGGAGGTTTTGGGGATGGTGTGTTAAGTGATTTTAGGACGGTTTTGGGGGCTAAGGACGCAACAAAAACCGACCAGAACAGAAGGTGAACTGCGGCAGTTCACAGGTGCAGTGGGGTGTTTTCAGGGACTGTTTTGGGTGATTTTGAAGGCTTATGGAGGTGCGTTTGTGGGGATTTTTTAGGGAAACTTTATGGAGGTTTTGGGGATGGTGTTTAGGTGATTTTAGGACGGTTTTGGGGGCTAAGGACGCAACAAAAACCGACCAGAACAGAAGGTGAACTGCGGCAGTTTACAGGTGCAGTGGGGTGTTTTCAGGGACTGTTTTGGGGCTGCGAATGGGGCTGTGTTTGGAGGGTGTTTAGTGCGACTTTAGGGCTGTGAATAAGGTTATTTGAGGGTGTTTAAGGCTGTGAATGGGGGCTGGAACTCGGCAATGGAGGGTTAAGTTTAGGGCTTGGCGGCGTGAAGGGTGTTGATGATGGAGGGAAGATGCGGCGGCAATGGAGGCTATTGGATCTTAAAGGCTCAGCAATGGAGGCTTCAGGGGGATGCTTGGGCGTGCAATGGAGGCTTAAGAGAATGCTTTAGGCGTGTGAGAGAGGTGTATGAGCTAGGATTTTGAATGGGGTGAAAGCCTCTTTTTATAGGCAAAGAGAGAAGACTTTCCTAATTAGATTAAGGAAGGAATCTCCTAATTGATTTCTAATAAGGAATGCATCTCCTAATTAGGATTTGGGATTGGATTTGATTTGGTAATGATTTGATTTGATTTCTTTTATTTAGGTAAGGATTTAAGAAGAGATTTAAACATGTGATAAATATACATATACCTAAATAAATGGGCTTTGGGCGTGAATCACATCTTTTGGGCATGGATTTGGTTTGACTTGGTTTGAATTGGCTATTTGGGCTTGGTTTGGGTTAGGTATGTGGTCTATGGGAGTTTTGGGCCTAAGGTGAGCTTTGAAACGGAAGTCCAACAAGCAGCCGAAGCTAAACAACGAGATTAAATCCATCCAAAATTCTATTTTCCAACTTTACCCTTCCAACGTCCGTTTCCCGCGACTTTCATGACTAAAGAAGTAGTTGCCTCCATACGAGACTCCTCATTGGGCTAATGTGTAAAAATGCAATGCCTACAATGCCTAACAAAATTACTATTCACGTCGCTAACGAATTAATTCTAAATTAACTCGTTTGCCCGAATTAAAATCTAACTTTAATTTCGCGTCGAAATCCAATTTCGTATAATATATCGAATATATTATTTTATCGATTAATTCCAAATTAATCGTTCTCTCTCTTTAAATAATATTTTATCCCAGATAAAATATCTCCGTAATTAATCCCAGATTAATTTTCTCTCTCTACTAATTAATCCTAGATTAATAAAGTGCGAGTCATACGTCATCGGTGAATCTTCGGGAAGCGACCCATGAGATCCCCGGATATGTTGGCAGTAAATCCGGTCTTTGGACTATCCGAACACGTACGTACCTAGTACTACATTTTTACCAATTTACAAGACATGGTTGGCTTCTAGCAAAGCACCGTGCATTCCCAATTCTCCAGAAATATTCTTAAAGGAATATGTAATCTTTATCAGGCGTAGTATACGTAGTATTGCGTATTACGATCCAGTATCAGATGTCACGTGCTAGGCTTGGGGCTAGAATTGTGTCTGCCCCGTACGAAGCACATATCGGATCTCTGGTAACTAGTCTCTATAATCGGATAAACATGACATAGTCATAATATCCCGATAGCTGCAGCATATAAGAGCACCAGTTCCGTATCCTACGTGATCATCATCTCCACTATAACTGAAGTGATACTTCCATCTTGACATCACACCCAATTGACCGGCGTAAATACACACGTATAACGCAAGCGCACGTATCGTTCAAGTAGTATAAAAATATCGATCCCACGAGGACTTAATTCCTACTGTTGTTATTAATTGTTGAATCTATTTATTTACAAATACCTAATTGAGGGAGAAGAGAATGATTACTTGATTGATTTGATTGATTGTAGAATTGCTAAATAAATAAATAAATAAAAAGACAAAAGAAAATACTAAGGAAAATAACAAAAGACACAAAGATCTAGGGTTGTGAATCATTCTAATATCATTTAAAAGATGAAGTGGTTATTTCATGTTTGTGTAATAAATCGGTTTACTAACCTGGAACACTAAATTATGCAAAAGCCTCTGTCGATGGTCAGACGCAAATACCCTGTTTAACCTAGTTGAACCATATGTCTATGTCAACCAAATTATCTGGATTCATTAAGTTTAAGTTCCAATTATGGCTACCCCCGCCCGACATGTATATGTCTATCCTGTAAGGAAATATATTAAAGGATTATCTATCCTCAAGGAAGATCATGGGCTATTAAGTCTAAGGCTGAAACCTAAAATCTCTATGTCTAGTTCATTTTAGATTTACCACATCAATCTTATTGGTGATCAGACAACAAGAAGCATTAAGCTTAAGACTTAATAAGTAAACCTTTAAATTACCCAAACTATAAAATAACCCCTTATAAACCGGTGATATTAGAATTCATCACAACCCCAGATAACTAACATATAACTAGGGCTAGTAAAGACTTAAAAGTAAAAGACATAAAGTAAAAATGCTGAAAAGTAAAAGACATAAAGTAAAAGCTGAAAAGTAAAATAAATGCTAAGGTAAAAGGATCAACTTTTACTATTTACTATTTAGATATCTCCCTTAATATAATAGATTAACTTGTGATTATTTTACCAACCAGCCATATAGGCGGTAACCTGATTAAGTCAAATTAAGTCCAATCCAGCCATAAAGGCGGAACCAAAATAAACCTGCCATATAGGCGGTAAGAAAATTTAATTACCAACCGACCAATCTGGCGGTATCCTTGATTAGTCAAGTTTAAACCAGATTAAAATGAATTACCAACCGACCAATCTGGCGGTATCCTTTTTAAGTCAATATTTAAATAGTGAATATATTATTTTTAAGGGAGATTAATCTAAATAGTAACAGTAAATGAATTACCTTTCACCCTAGCTGGGGAAGTTATCTCCTCATGGTGAATAGTAAAAACTGTAAAAAGTAAGAAAGTAAATTACTATTATTACAAAACGTAATTAAAATTATTTACAAAACTAAAAAAAACTAAAAACTAAAAGAAACTAGAGAGAGAAACTCCCTCTTTACATCAAAGAGATGAGAGAGAGTGGTACAACTGAAACTGGAATTTCGCGCTTTATTTAAAGGGGTCAGTAGGGGTCCGGCGTCGCGACGCCCATCCCGCATCGCGACGCCAGTTATATCGACGTGGCAAGCTCTGGTTCGTCGGTTGCAGATTCTGGATAAGGTGATAAGCTGACACGTGGCAGAGTGGTTGGATCTCAATTATTGTGACACATGGCGGCTTCTGATTGGTCGGCTAGATTCTTATCCGCCACGAGTCAGATAGGTATAAGACTGCCAATAATTGATGCTGACGTGGCGACACGTGGCAATTTGACAGTCGGCACCATAGAATCGCGACACGTGATTGGTTGATGATGACGTGGCAGTGAGGTGGCATATTGACTGGTCAACCTGGTGATGTGGACGATGACGTGGCAATGACATGTGGCGATGGTGACTGTCGGCACCGTAGGATGATGACACGGGCACGGCGTATGTTAGCAGATCGGCTGTGATGGTGACACGTGGCACGACGCACGTTAGCAAAGTCAAACTTTTCTCAGATTCTAATTTGTGGACCCGGCGCACGTTAGCCGTCGCGATTCTGAAGGTATTGGCGTCGCGACGCGAAAAATTACCAAAATGCCCTTTTCGTCCAATTTTCACTGTTTTGGCCCAAATCACCTCCAGAGTGTCCTGAAACTTTATTTATCTACAAAATAACACAAAACACATCAAAATATTCACAAAACTCAAGAAACTATACAAAATATTAAGTTAAATGAGTGGGAAATAGTGATAGATTTATCACTCATCACCAATACACTACGATTCTCAATATACCCAGAAGAGGGGTACACAGAACCTGTTAAAGCCCTGGACGACCAAAACCAAAGTATATTGATTGTCGCAAGTATTAGCGGTGCAAGTCTATGGTTAAGACCAAATACACCTACCCTGATTCGGACTTCCATAGACACATAGTCATACTACCAATGGAATTCCGAGGGGTCTATCTAGAGCGAAGCTGTTTCCGTACCATCGGTAAACATAACCTCCTATTACACTTGCATGAGTATCCTATACCCAAATATTTGAGAACTATGCCGTTATGCTCCCACAACGCGCACAAGTGTAATACTAGTCTTTTATGCATTATCGATGTCCAATCTCGATAATACTCCGATTAGGGACATTTAATGATTAAACCTTCGTGGATTGATACTGTCTCATATCATCTCAATCCGGAACTAATCATAAGGACCTTCTATCATTTATATATCTTGGTAATCTAATTACAAATGATAAAAGGGCAATTTCCTTTGTCACATAGTTAATTTGTACAACAACACCATGATCTGTACAAATAGTTGTTGGTTTCTATTGATGTCCCAAGATCATTTAAGCCACGAAATTGAATGAATACTATAAAGAAATGTGGCGGAAACACACTTACATTGAACGGATTGGATGTGATGCTCAATAAAATTTTCCTTCCCTTCAAGCTACTCCAAGATTCGGCCAATAGAAGCTTTGTTGATGAAGATGATGAAGCTCCAAGCTTTAGGATTCCAAGCTCTAAGATTCAGTACCCTATCACCTTGTATTTGATCCTTGTTGTGCTAGCAAAGATGAAAGAAAAACAACTCCAAGAACACCTCCAAGGCTTACGGTTTTGCTATTTTTGGGAGAGAGAAAGTGTTCTATTTTTTCTTCTTCTATTTAGCTTCAAAAACGTAAAATAAAGAATGAAAAAACAATTACCAAATATTTGGTAAATGGTTTACAAAAGTCAAAGCCAATTTTGGCTCCAAAATTGTAATAAATGGCCACACCTAACTCCATCATGAATAATGACAACATGTCACTCACCAAAAGTGACTTTTGACATCTATCACAAATAAATGACAAGTGATGTGACTCGCGATGTGACTTATGGGCCCCACACGAATTCAAAATGCGAGTGGGCCCGCAAACACTTCCGAGCTCGGTTTTGCTAATTCCGAATTAACGAACTTCCGTCACGGCGTAATAATTATGCCTGGCGAAATTACTATTCACGTCTAACGAATTAATTCTAAATTAAATCATTTGCCCAATTAAAATCTAATTTTAATTCCGCGTCGAAATCCAATTTCGTTTAATATATCGAATATATTATTTTGTCGATTAATTCCAAATTAATCTTTCTCTCTCTTCAAATAGTACTTTATCCTAGATAAAGTGTCCGTAATTAATCCCAGATTAATTAAGTTCGGATCATACGTCATCGGTGAATCTTCGGGAAGCGACCCAAGAGATCCATGGATATGTTGGCAGTAAATACGGTCGTTGGACTATCCGAACACGTGCGTACTTCGTACTACATTTTTACCGATTTACGAGACAAGGTTGGCTTCTAGCAAAGCGCCATGCCTACCCAATTCTCCAGAAATATTCTTACTGGAATATACGATCTATGTCAGGCGTAGTATACCGTAGTATTGTGTATTGCGATCCAGTATCAGATGTCACGTGCAAGGCCTGGGGATGGAATAGTGTCTGCCCCGTACGAAGCCCATATCGGATATCAAACAACTAGTCTCTTTGAATCGAATAATCATGACCTTGTCATATTATCCCGATGGTTGCAACACAATAGAGAACCAGTTCTGAATCCATGCGTGATCATCATCTCCATTTGTCTGAAGTGATACTTCCGTCTTGACATCACATCCAATACACTACGATTCTCAATAAACCCAGAAGAGGCGTACACAGAACCTATTAAAGCCCTGGACGACCAAAACCAAAGTTTACCGATTGTCGCAAGTACTAGCGATGCAAGTCTCATGTTAAGACCAAATACACCTACCCTGAAGCGGACTCCCATAGACACATATACATACTACCAATGGGATTCCACGGGGTCTATCTAGAGTGAAGCTATTTTCCGTACCATCGGCATTTTTGCATATCAGCCCGATGATGAGTCTCGTATGGAGACACTACCTCTTTAGTTGTGAAAGCCGCGGGAAACGGACGTTGGAAGGGTAAAGTTGGAAAATGGAATTTTTGTTGGATTTAACCTCCTCGTTGTTTGGCTTCGGGTTGCTTGTGGACCTCTGTTTTAAAACACACCAAACCCATTAAATCACATCTCACAAATTAATAATTAAAACATTTAAAACACATCTCACACAAATTAATAATTAAAACAAAATTAAATTAAATTAAAACACCTTTCACAAATTAAATCACCTTCCTAAATTAAATTAAATCTCTTTCCTAAAATACATAAATCACATTCCTAATTTAATTAAATCACCTACCAATTTAAATAAATCATATCCTTAACTAAAAAGAATAAATCAAATCACTTCCCTTAATTAAAAGATTTTCCCTATCACATACTAAATTAAAAATATCTCATAATTAATACACAAATTTGATTCCTTCCACAACAAGGTAAAACCCATCCCATTGCCTATAAAAATAACCCCTCTCCACACATTCAAAACGCTGGCTGGCTCATTCTTACAAAATCACAAACAAACCTAAAAACCCTGAACACCCTTCTGGGAACAGCCCTTCAACACACGTCATCTGCCCCCTTACTCACTGCCTTCAATCCACGCCATAATCCCTTAGCCTCTCATTCTTTCACCACAGCACCACCTGCCAACATTCTGCCTTCACACAACGCCAACACCCTTCACACAACGCCTCACAGCATTCCACGCAATTGCCCAATTCAGCCCAACTCTAACCTAGCACCCAGCCTTCACGCCCACGATCTTGCCACATGACCTGCCTCTAGCCACATCACTCTTCAGTACTCACAAATCAAACATAAACAGCGCACCTTTGCCTCACGCTTAGCCTGCTTTCACGCACCCTTTGACCACAAAGCCTCAATTCACGCTTCAGCCTTCTACAGCCCCTTCACCCTTTCACGTAACCCAACTTCCTTCACGCCACTTGCACAGTCAAACAAAGCACCCACAAAAACAGTTAAATTCACGTACAAGAGCCTTCACAGTGGCCTTGGATTCACGTGACAAAACTCCCCTCACAGCAGCCCTCAAATACACGCCCAAAGCATCTAAAAAACTGCCTAAAATAGTCCCTCAAACAGCTCCAAAAACTGATCCCGAAACCCTTCAAAAACTGCCCCTAAACCAGTCAAAATAACCCTCAAAACAGTCCCCTAATTGCTAAAAACAGTGACCCGAAAATACAACAAAAATAGCAGCGAAACGGAGTGAAAACAGCAGCCCCAAAACAGCGAAACAGTGAGGAAAATCATTGGATTAGTGAACCAGAAAAGTTGCGAAGCATCAACCCTTCCAACGGGCGTGTAACGCCCTTTCTTGAGACGACAAAAGAGGTTAGACCTGAGGGCACCTTTTTACTTATCATCTTTATTTTTGTTTTATTTATTTTAAAATATTATTGCATGAGAGTCGTTTGAAGCATGATGTGATTGTTGGATGAGCGGGATATGTGTTCCCTTTTGTGGTATATCGGATGGAAACTCGGACGTAAATTCTGTAGCCGATTCCGAATGGACGGTAGTATGGTCTGAACTCGGGATACAAAGCCACGTACCACTTAAGAGACACGTATCTCGTCTCATCCTAATTTGTATTTGAGCATGTTATAGTTTATACGTTGTTTATTTATTGTTTAAAGCATGATTTAATTTAGTTTTGTTATTTAATTTTCAAAGCATGATTGTGTTATTTAGGCATGTTGTTTCTTCATTCTTTATGCATGATGTTTCGTTTATTTTATGTTTATGTTTAATTAGTTATTTGTTTACTTTGGTTTAATGGTTCAATATGCTTGTTGTGTTATATTGCGTGGAGTTATTTGGATGAAAGCATGTTAGATCTAAGTACCCTTGAGCATGATTATTGAGTAGACTCGGTTGATTAATTGTACAAATCATATCATCACAAGTGACATAAGTAAGAGACCATTCCGAACCCAACGGTTTGAGGTCTTCCCTTGCGAGGGGTGAGTGCGGCCTTAAATCTTTGTCCCAGTTCACACCGAGTGGCGACTCCATGTTATTTCGTACTTCCCTACTAGGCCGCAAGCCTAGAACAACGTCGTCAAGTTTCTGTGTCCTACAGTCTGGCGACTCCACTGGAGATTTTTAGAGAATTGGCCCCGAAATCATGTCTTGTGATGTGTATAATTTGTGCTTTAATTAATCGTTTCTATAGTGAGTTGAAAAGGGTGTAATCAAAGGCATTGTTAAGGCTAGGTAATGGTTCAATGTCTTCCTTCACTCACTACCTTTTTATAAGGAAAAGCTGTGAAGACACCGAGATAATCATTACTTGTAGCTCATCATGACAGACTAGTTTGGAGGACTCGTTGTTTATTCCTGACACCAAGCGATAAGAGCCTAAGGGGCTTGGGTACTTAAGAGAGCCTCGCTCCACCCTCCCTCTGGGGAATCTACAACGGGAAATCCATTCGACAGTTAGTCACACACCGTAACTCGTTGGCACGTACCGTAAGGTAAAGGTGCGCTCACTTGGTCGCTTGAACCCTTGAGTGGGGAGTCCTAGTTGTGGGTAATCCTTCATCAAACGAGAGCCTTTGTCCACACTCCCGTAAACCCACATGTGAACCATAGTTGTATGACCTATTAGGCCCACCCTTTATGCTTTTGATAACCCCATGCATATTATGTCTCATGCATCCCATGCATCTCATGCATACATGCATCATGTTAACCCTCGTATCTTAAAAGCCATCATAGATATCCGATGGGTTAGGAAAAAAGAAAGACTTGTCAAAGAAGAGTTTAACAAACATTGACATCGGGAAAAAGGAAGCCGAGAAACAGAAAATTTTAACGGCAAGGATAGAAAGACCATGGTGGGCCTTCAGAAAAAAAAAAGAAAAAAAAAAGAAATTGTTTGTTTTTAGTCCTCAATAGTTAGACATAAGTCCGATGATGAAATTGATTGCTTTAGGGTGAAATCTTAGAAACGATAAACTCTTGACGTGTTTTTATCTGATACTTTGAGTAATTGATCCATGTTAGACTCGTGAGCACTTGATTATGGTTCTTAGCAGTGAAAACCTGAGTAGTTAGCGAAGTGACTAGTTGAAGAAATTGCAGGTCGGTGAATGACCGTTTGCTTAGATGTCTATCTTGATTTGCTTATGTTATGATGTGTGGTATGGTTGAAAATGAAAGAAAAATCTCTAAAGAAAAGAATTGAACTACCTATAACCAATAAGCGTGAAGCTACCCATGGGCGAGTATTAGGACCACCATGAGGAGAAATGCTACCTTAAAGGGTAGGTGTATTGAAAAAAAAAAGAAAAAAAAAAAGAGAAAAGAAAAGAAAAGAAAAAAAGAAGTTCAAAATGCAAAGAAAAAAAAAAAGAGAAAAAGACAAAAGAGAAAGAAAACCATACCACATTGAGCACAGAAAAGCAACTGCAGGCATAATTGAAACATCTAGGTTGGTTTGACCCATCGATCCCGATTTTTTAAATGAAATCATCGAGTTAGCTTACCTAAGGATTAAGTTGTGAAAGAACATTTGCACACACACACTTTGAGTCTGGCATAGATCATTTGTTCAAAGACTTGGATTTGAATTGCATCGAATGTTTTGAAGGTTCTCTGGTTTCATTACTAAGCATTCTTTGAGGAGAATGATATGTATAACTATTGGGACTATTTCGTAGCATGTGACATAGCATGATGATATTGAAGGCCCCACCATGTGGTTCATCTTGACCAAGTGCAAACAGCGGAGACTAGAAAGGTAAACCAAGACTGGGGGCGACCAGTCTCCCACATCGCAAATCAGGGACATAACAAGATATTAAGTCATGAGACTAGAGAGAAGACTGAGCAATCACCTGGAGAACTGGCGGAAGACCTAACCCAATGAAATAAGAAATTCATTCATGCATGCATGCATACACGTAACGTATTTGCATTCTTTTTGTGTTTGTTTCGTTTTGTATTCACAGGTTTCAAAGAAGAAAAAGAGAAAGCGGCAAAAGACAAGCCAACCAGAATCATCAACATATGAGTAATAGTTTTGGGGATGAGTCCCAGGGTGAGGCCCATATCAATATCAGTTTTAGGGCGAGGCCCACGTCAGTATCACTCTGGGGGCGAGGCCCATATCAGTGTCTGTATGGGGGCGAGGCCCACATTAGTTTCAGTTTGGGGTCGAGGCCCATATCAGTATTCGTTTGAGGATAAGTCTCAGGGTCGAGGCCCACATCAGCAGTTTCGGGAATGAATCCCAGGGTTGAGGCCCACGTCAGTATCAGTCTGGGGGTGAGGCCCACATCAGTATCAGTTCAGGGTCGAGGGCCCACTACATCATCATCAGAATTAGTCTTGCTGAGTATGGCAATCTGGAGGCGAGGCCCACATTTGCATCAGTAGAAGTCTTGCCAGGTATGGCAATCTGGGGGCGAGGCCCACATCATTATCAGCATCAGTTTTTCCAGGTACGGCACTCCAAGAATGGAGATATCAGATCAGCCAGGTACGACACTCTGGGTATGGAGATATCAGATCAGCCAGGTACGGCACTCCGGGTATGGAGATATCAGATCAGCCAGGTACGCCACTACGGATATGGAGACGTCAGATCAATTTTGCCAGGTATGGCACTCCGGGTATGGAGATATCACAGCTGTGACACCCTATGTACGGGGTTAGCACTCAGACATTTGTGGCTCTCTAGGTACGGAGACGTCACCGCGACACCCTAGGTACGGGGTTAGCATTCAGACATTTGTGGCACTCTAGGTACGGAGGCGTCACTGCGACACCCTAGGTACGAGGTTAGCACTCAGATATTTGTGGCTCTCTAGGTATGGAGACGTCACCGCGACACCCTAGATACGGGGTTAGCATTCAGATATTTGTGGCACTCTAGGTACGGAGGCATCACCGCGACACCCTAGGTACGGGGTTAGCACTCAGACATTTGTGGCTCTCTAGGTATGGAGACGTCACCGTGACACCCTAGGTACGGGGTTAGCATTCAGATATTTGTGGCACTCTAGGTACAGAGGCATCACCGCGACACCCTAGGTACGGGGTTAGCACTCAGACATTTGTGGCTCTCTAGGTACGGAGACGTCACTGCGACACCCTAGGTACGGGGTTAGCATTCAGACCACAGCGACGCCCTAGGTACGGGGTTAGCACGCCAGGTACGGCATGTGGACTATTCAGACATTTGTGGCTCTCTAGGTACGGAGACGTCACTGCGACACCCTAGGTACGGGGTTAGCATTCAGACCACAGCGACACCCTAGGTACGGGGTTAGCACGCCAGGTACGGCATGTGGACTATTCAGACATTTGTGGCTCTCTAGGTACGGAGACGTCACTGCGACACCCTAGGTACGGGGCTAGCATTCAGACCACAGCGACGCCCTAGGTATAGGGTTAGCACGCCAGGTACGACATGTGGACTATTCAGACATTTGTGGCTCTCTAGGTACGGAGATGTTACTGCGACACCCTAGGTACGGGATTAGCATCCAGACAACCAACATCATCACTGCGGCACTCTAGGTACGGAGACGCAACCGCGACGCCCTAGGTACGGGGTTTAGCACTATCAACTCAGCACAGCAGGCAGACCAGGAGACAGCTGGCGAGCCAGGTAAGTAAAAATGCATTGCACGTACTTTGATAGGATTGTCACTGTTACACATTACACAAGTCCCATCAAAGTGGGGGCGACTGTAGGCACTGCATTTTTGCATATCAGCCCGATGATGAGTCTCGTATGGAGACACTACCTCTTTAGTTGTGAAAGCCGCGGGAAACGGACGTTGGAAGGGTAAAGTTGGAAAATGGAATTTTTGTTGGATTTAACCTCGTTGTTTGGCTTCGGGTTGCTTGTTGGACCTCTGTTTTAAAACACACCAAACCCATTAAATCACATCTCACAAATTAAATAATTAAAACATTTAAAACACATCTCACAAATTAAATAATTAAAACAAAATTAAATTAAATTAAAACACCTTTCACAAATTAAATCACCTTCCTAAATTAAATTAAATCTCTTTCCTAAAATACATAAATCACATTCCTAATTTAATTAAATCACCTACCAATTTAAATAAATCATATCCTTAACTAAAAAGAATAAATCAAATCACTTCCCTTAATTAAAAGATTTTCCCTATCACATACTAAATTAAAAATATCTCATAATTAATACACAAATTTGATTCCTTCCCCAACAAGGTAAAACCCATCCCATTGCCTATAAAAATAACCCCTCTCCACACATTCAAAACGCTGGCTGGCTCATTCTTACAAAATCACAAACAAACCTAAAAACCCTGAACACCCTTCTGGGAACAGCCCTTCAACACACGTCCTCTGCCCCCTTACTCACTGCCTTCAATCCACGCCATAATCCCTTAGCCTCTCATTCTTTCACGCACCACCTGCCAACATTCTGCCTTCACACAACGCCAACACCCTTCACACAACGCCTCACAGCATTCCACGCAATTGCCCAATTCAGCCCAACTCTAACCTAGCACCCAGCCTTCACGCCACGATCTTGCCACATGACCTGCCTCTAGCCACATCACTCTTCAGTACTCACAAATCAAACATAAACAGCGCACATTTGCCTCACGCTTAGCCTGCTTTCACGCACCCTTTGACCACAAAGCCTCAATTCACGCTTCAGCCTTCTACAGCCCTTACCCTTCACGTAACCCAACTTCCTTCACGCCACTTGCACACTCAAACAAAGCACCCACAAAAACAGTTTAAATTCACGTACAAGAGCCTTCACAGTGGCCTTGGATTCACGTGACAAAACTCCCCTCACAGCAGCCCTCAAATACACGCCCAAAGCATCTAAAAAACTGCCCAAAATAGTCCCTCAAACAGCTCCAAAAACTGCCCCCGAAACCCTTCAAAAACTGCCCCTAAACCAGTCAAAATAACCCTCAAAACAGTCCCCTAATTGCTAAAAACAGTGACCCGAAAATACAACAAAAATAGCAGCGAAACGGAGTGAAAACAGCAGCCCCAAAACAGCGAAACAGTGAGGAAAATCATTGGATTAGTGAACCAGAAAAGTTGCGGAGCATCAACCCTTCCAACGGGCGTGTAACGCCCTTTCTTGAGACGACAAAAGAGGTTAGACCTGAGGGCACCTTTTTACTTATCATCTTTATTTTTGTTTTATTTATTTTAAAATATTATTGCATGAGAGTCGTTTGAAGCATGATGTGATTGTTGGATGAGCGGGATATGTGTTTCCTTTTGTGGTATATCGGATGGAAACCCGGACGTAAATTCTGTAGCTGATTCCGAATAGACGGTAGTATGGTCTGCACTCGGGATACAAAGCCACGTATCACTTAAGAGACACGTATCTCGTCTCATCCTAATTTGTATTTGAGCATGTTATAGTTTATAGGTTGTTTATTTATTGTTTAAAACATGATTTAATTTAGTTTTGTTATTTAATTTTCAAAGCATGATTGTGTTATTTAGGCATGTTGTTTCTTCATTCTTTATGCATGATGTTTCTTTTAGTTTATGTTTATGTTTAATTAGTTATTTGTTTACTTTGGTTTAATGGTTCAATATGCTCGTTGTGTTATATTGCGTGGAGTTATTTGGATGAAAGCATGTTAGATCTAAGTACCCTTGAGCATGATTATTGAGTAGACTCGGTTGATTAATTGCACAAATCATATCATCACAAGTGACATAAGTAAGGGACCATTCCGAACCCAACGGTTGAGGTCTTCCCTTGCGAGGGGTGAGTGCGACCGTAAATCTTTGTCCCGGTTCACACCGGGTGGCGACTCCATGTTATTTCATACTTCCCTACTAGGCCGCAAGCCTAGAACAACGTCGTCAAGTTTCTGTGTCCTACACATATTATCCCGATGGTTGCAACACAATAGAGAACCAGTTCTGAATCCATGCGTGATCATCATCTCCATTTGTCTGAAGTGATACTTCCGTCTTGACATCACATCCAATACACTACGATTCTCAATAAACCCAGAAGAGGCGTACACAGAACCTATTAAAGCCCTGGACGACCAAAACCAAAGTTTACCGATTGTCGCAAGTACTAGCGATGCAAGTCTCATGTTAAGATCAAATACACCTACCCTGAAGCGGACTCCCATAGACACATATACATACTACCAATGGGATTCCACGGGATCTATCTAGAGTGAAGCTATTTTCCGTACCATCGGTAAAACACAACCTCCTATCGCACTTGCATAAGTATCCAATACTTAAATATATGAGAACTATGCCGTTATGCCCTTACAACGCGCACAAGTGCAAAACTAATCTATTCCGCATTATCGATGTCCAATCTCGACAATACTACGACTAGGGATATTTAATGATTAAACCTTTAAAGATTGATACTGTCTCATATCATCTCAATCCGGAATTAATCATAAGGACTTCTACCATTTATATATCAAAGTAAATAAATTACAAAACGGTAAAAGGCAATTTCATTACAACATAGTTAATTTTGTACAAAAAACACAATGTCTTTTACAAACAGTGACGCTATGGGTCATAACTGTCCAACAATCTCCCACTTGGCCTATAGCCAGTCACTCAAGCATCTAATACCTGAACTATGTACATGTCGCTCAAACTTTTTCTGAGGAATAGCTTTCGTCAGCGGATCTGCCATGTTGTCATCTGATGCGACCTTCTCGACCTTCACATCGCCACGATGTATGATCTCTCGAATCAGATGAAAACGTCGAAGAACATGCTTAGATCTTTGATGAGACCGCGATTCCTTAGCCTGTGCTATAGCCCCGTTATTGTCACAATACAATGGAATGAGCTCAGCTGCTAACAGAACTACTCCTAATCCAATTAGGAATTTTCAGATCCAAACTGCTTCCTTTGCTGCTTCAGCTGCAGCAATCTACTCTGCTTCTGTTGTTGAATCGGCAACAGTCTCTTACTTGGAAGATTTCCAGCTCACTGCTCCGTTATTCAAACAAAAAATGTACCCGGATTGCGACTTACAGTCGCCTTTGTCGGTTTGGAAACTTGCATCGGTATACCCAGTTACCTCAAGTTCTCCATCTCCATAGATTAAGAAAGCATCCTTAGTTCTTCTAAGATACTTTAGGATATTCTTAACCGCCATCCAGTGACCTTCACCTGGATCGGCCTGATAGCGACTACACATGCTCAAAGCATAGGAGACATCAGGTCGCGTACATATCATGTCATACATGATCGATCCGACTGCCGAGGCGAACGGTATCTGACTCATGTTGTCTCTCTCATCTTGAGTTTTAGGACACATGTCCTTAGATAGATAGACGCCATGTGACACTGGTAACAGTCCCTTTTTGGACTGATCCATGTTGAATCTCTTCAACACTTTGTCAATATATGTACTCTGGGAGAGTCCAATCAGCTTTCTAGATCTATCCCGGTATATCTTTATTCCCAGAATAAAGGCTGCTTCTCTCAGATCTTTCTTGGAGAATTTCAATGAAAGCCAAGCTTTCACCGACGTTAGCATGGGAATTTCATTGCCTATTAGCAATACATCGTCAACATAAAGGACAATAAAAGTCAGTGCTCTCCCACTAACCTTCTTGTATACACAAGGATCATCTTCGTTTTGAATGAAATCATATTCTTTTATGATCTCATCAAAACGTTGGTTCCATGACCGCGATGCTTGCTTCAGTCCATAAATGGACCGATTTAACTTACAAACCTTGTTTGCAAGTCTAGGCACGATAAAACCATCAGGCCGTTGCATATAAATATCCTCCGAAAGGTTTCCGTTAAGGAAAACAGTTTTAACATCCATCTGCCATATCTCGTAATCGAAATATGCAGCAATTGCAAGCATTATCCGAATGGATTTAATCATGGCAACGGGTGAGAAAGTTTCGTCGTAATCGACACCACGTCGTTGACGATACCCCTTATCTACAAGCCTAGCTTTGTATGTTTGTACGTTGCCATCCATGTCGGTCTTCTTCTTGAAGACCCATTTGCATCTAATAGGCTTTAAGCCTTCTGGTGTATCAACCAGTGTCCAAACTTGGTTGGTGTACATGGAATCCATTTCTGACTTCATGGCTTCTTGCCATAAAGCGAAATCGTTATCTTGTATCGGTTCCTCATACGTAGCCGGTTCGTTATCCTCAATGAGATTAATATCTACATGAGGTGAGATCAGAAACCCATACCTCTCAGGTTGTTTCCTGACTCTCTCTGACCTATGCGGTCCTTGTGTAATAGAAGATTATGGTACAGTCTCATCCTGGATGGACTGTTCTTATTCCGTTGAGGATGCTATGGCAGGAACAGTATCACTCCGATTTTCATCGAGTTCTACTTTCCTCCCACTAATCACTGCATTTAGGAATTCATTCTCAAGGAAATCCGCATGTAGAGCAACAAATACTTTGTTATCTCGTGGGTGATAGAAGTAATATCCTTTGGTTTCCCTAGGATATCCTACGAATAGGCATTTATCTGATTTGGGTTCAAGTTTGGTACCTTCCAAACGTTTAACGTATGCCCAGCATCCCCAAATCTTAAGGAAACCCGGTTTCTTTCCTGTCCATATCTCATATGGTGTCTGTTGTACAGACTTTGACGAAACCTTATTCAAAATAAGAATTGCACTGTTTAATGCATATCCCCAGAAAAAAATAGGTAGCTCAGTGCGACGCATCATAGACCTAACCATGTCCAACAAAGTTCGGTTTCTCCGTTCGGACACATCGTTTAATTGCGGTGTTCCAGGAGGAGTCCATTGTGAAAGAATACCATATTCTTTCAAGTAATCTAAAAACTCATTGCTCAAGTATTCACCACCACGGTCCGACTGTAATGTCATTATACTCTTGCCGGTCTGTTTTTCAACTTCGTGTCGAAACTCTTTGAATTTCTCAAAAGTTTCTGACTTGTGTCTCATAAGATACACATAACCATAACGCGATGCATCATCCATAAAGGTTAAGAAGTATTCGTATCCACCTCTAGCCTGGCTAGACATGGGCCTACACACTTCACTATGAACGAGGGCTAACAGTTCGGTGGCGCGTTCACCCTTACCGCTAAAAGGTGATTTAGGCATTTTGCCTAATAAGCAAGATTCACAGACGTCATATGAATTTGGATCAAATCCGTCCAAGTACCCACTCTTCAAAAGTGTGGATATGCGAGTCTTGTTTATATGTCCCAGAGGACAGTGCCACATGTAAGTTTCATCTTTATTACTCATTTTAAGCCTTTTGTTTGTTATATTATATTTTTGAGATTGATTTATATTCAAAATATAAAGACCATTATTTGCAACAGCAGTGCAAATTTCTACATCATTTTTATACACAAAACACCCGGTGTTCCTGAATACAAAAGTATACCCACATTGGGTTAACATAGATACATAAATAATATTCCTAGTCAAACTAGGTACATAATAACAATCATTAAGTTCAAGTACATGCCCCGAGGGCAGTTCTAAAACAAAAGTGCCAACGGCCAAAACGACGACTGGTGCCCCATTTCCGACACGTAGATCAATCTCCCCTGAGACCAGTCTCCTGCTAATCCGCAGATCCTGCACATCAGTACATATGTGAGTACCACAACCAGAATCAAAAATCCAATTTTTAAAACTAGAAATAGTCATGTTTAATAACAAACATACCTGAAGCCGGTGCCTTGGCCGCTTTAATCTCCTTCTGGAGCGCCTTGTACTCGCGACAGTCACGTTTCCAGTGACCCCGCTTGCCGCACTGGAGGCAAACATCCTGAGATTTGTCCTTAGGCTTCCCAAAAGCCTTTGACGATTTGGCCTTTCCCTTTCTTTTATGCTTCTTCTTCTTCACACCTCCAGTCGCATTGGGCCCAGCCCTCGGTGTCTGAGATGTCGAAGCAAAGTGCGCCTCGCGCTTGTTGCCCTTAAGCATCTCATTTTCAGCTTCCTTGAGAATTGACAACAACTCTCCAAGAGTATCATCAGTGTTCATCATGTTATAGCTTATGATGAACTGTTTCCAAGTGTCGGAGAGAGATTGCAAGATCATATCTATGGTAATCTCAGCCTCTAAGACTATCCCCATCTTAGCCAGCTCATCTATGTCAGCAATCATCTGTACCACATAGGATTCAACAGACATGCCTTCTGACAAACGTGAACGGAAGAGCTTCTTCACTAACTCATATCTCAGCGACCTTCGGTTAGATCGGTGAAGATCGTGCAACCTCGCCAACATGTTATATGGATCCAATTCCCTGTTCTGTCGACGGAAATGCTGAGTCATAGCAGCAAACATAATTGACTGAGCAGTTTCACAATCATCGCTGTGAGTTTTCCAAAGCTCCAGCTCAAGTAGCTCATCTGGTTTGGGCTTAGGCCCAAGAGGTCTCTGTATAGTATATAGCAGCCTCTCGGCTCCAAGGACAATCATCAGATTCATTTCCCAATCGGCAAAGTTCGTGCCCTTGAAGACATTTTCGCCCATGATAATGTCTCGGACATTTCCCTTTCCAGTCATTTTGATTACGATAGTCTAACTATCTAATCAACTATATATAGGTACAGTCTAACAGTTACAAGAAAAATAACATTATATTAGTCCAACTAATAAAATAATTTTGACGAAATAATTATGAAAGCGCGTAAAGCTAAGTATCTGAATGAAATTGCAAATTTAATACTAGCCTCCCACTATTTTTCGGCGAGCCTCTAACCCTCTATCGAGTACTCGGGAAACCCAGTTTCCTAGTGGGCTAGGATCCCGTTAAATAACACACAACCTTGACTTTGGCCAACAAGCTGTATGATATTTAACTAGGTAGATCTCGAAGATCAATTGGATCTAATCCAATTCCTAGATCCGGTAGGTGGACATCAAGTCCGAAACATATGTACAATACATATGCCAATATATCCAATATATTTGCCTAACCTTTTTCCTCTGAATCAACTAAGCCTTGGCTTTGGCACAACAAGCTTAATGATTCCAGTTAAGTGGGACCCATTGACATGGAAAGTTTTGTAATCAATGTCGATGGACAAGAAGTGATCTTGACTTTGGCCAACAAATCACGACTTGGACAAGACACTGATATGGAACAAAACTCTCATGATTCAAACACATCCACAATTGACAAAGATCTTGACTTTGGAAAACAAACCAATGCCAACTTTGGATCTTCAGTAAGAATCACTCAATGGAAGGAAATAACGCTTAATATGTTTTGAGGGTTTTTCGCGTAAATTGGTAACCAATTTATTATCTTTGTTAAGGTATCATCATTCACCCTTAAGCATGCTTTCTAAAAGCATAATAAGACGCAGAAAGTAAACTAATAACGATATACGGATGGATATTTAAACAGATTTTTCCTAGAACAAATCACTCACTTTCCTCTCCCCGGCTAGCAATATTCTACTTCTACCCAATTACATAATACAATAATAGAAACCTCATTAACATTGAGGGGAATTAGGTGAGAAGAGAATACAAAGAAATAATGAGAGAGAAGGCTGGACACGCAGGTCCAATTTATAAATTCTGAATTTACAATAATTTCTAAAATTGCCCTTTTCCCTTCTAATATCCATCCGATATACGCTATTCATAAATCACATCCATGTATTCATTCAAGCATGTTATTCAATCAAACTAATCAAATTAATTATCTTTTAATATTAGTGATCATCCAATGTTCAAACAATGATTTGATTTGCGCGAGTCCAACTCGTTTGAGAATAAGTACTTAAAGTACGAATTCTTGAATTATATCGAACTACTCGTTAAATCTAATTTAATCCGTATTCAATACTAATTCATGTATTTAATTCCAAATTAAATATCTACACTTTTTAATGCACTTTAATGATTAAGATTCCAAATCTAATCCTTTCGGGTCTCAAAGCCCAACTAACATCCAATGTTCGTTTAATTAAAGTCCGATGGGCTTTCAATTGATTTTATAAGGCATGGGCTTTGGTCAATATGGGTCAAACCCAATTGCCAAGCCCAATTGAGGAATCACCCTCATATGCCAAAAAACCAATTTTAGCCCATAAGGCCCAATTAAACTTTTAAAGCCCATTTATTACATTTGGATTTAATGGAATGATTTAGAACCAATTTGGATCCAATCCAAATGGCCTAAACCAATTTGGCCCAACCAAGCCCATTATGCCCAAATATAACATTTTCAAGCCCAATTCAAAATTAAGCCCATTAATCAAAATTTAATATTCTAAATTTTAAAATCCAATTAACTAAAGTGTAATACATCAATTAATTATCTAAATCCATATTTCCAAAATACAATTTAATTTATTAATCATGTTCTCATATGTTCAACTTATGTCCAACAATTTTTGAATCAAAAAATCATCTCATTACATGCAAGGAAGCTCTCGGCCATATTAAGGATTTTTGTCCGATTTCGTTTTTCAATCCGATCGAATTACAAATCGACATTTCCAATTCGTTTCAAGTCATCCAATGATCATCAAAACAAAAATACCAAGACTTCCAAGGGTAATACTAGATTCGGCCATGCCTTTTTTTTGGGGAAAAATTCATCCAATTTGTTTTTCACAAAATTGATCATACGTCATCGGTGAATCTTCGGGAAGTGACCCAAGAGATCCCTGGATATGTTGGCAGTAAATACGGTCGTCGGACTATCCGAACAAGTGCGTACCTCGTACTACATTTTTACCGATTTACGAGACAAGGTTGGCTTCTAGCAAAGCGCCATGCCTACCCAATTCTCCAGAAATATTCTTACTGGAATATATGATCTATGTCAGGCGTAGTATACCGTAGTATTGTGTATTGCGATCCAGTATCAGATGTCACGTGCAAGGCCTGGGGCTGGAATAGTTTCTGCCCCGTACGAAGCACATATCGGATATCAAACAACTAGTCTCTTTGAATCGGATAATCATGACCTTGTCATATTATCCCGATGGTTGCAACACAATAGAGAACCAGTTCTTAATCCCTGCGTGATCATCATCTCCATATGTCTGAAGTGATACTTCCGTCTTGACATCACATCCAATACACTACGATTCTCAATAAACCCAGAAGAGGCGTACACAGAACCTGTTAAAGCCCTGGACGACCAAAACCAAAGTTTACCGATTGTCACAAGTACTAGCGATGCAAGTCTTAGGTTAAGACCAAATACACCTACCCTGAAGCGGACTCCCATAGACACATATACATACTACCAATGAGATTCCGCGGGGTCTATCCAGAGCGAAGCTGTTTTCTGTACCATCGGTAAAACACAACCTCCTATCGCACTTGCATAAGTATCCAATACTTAAATATATGAGAACTATACCGTTATGCCCTCACAACGCGCACAAGTGCAATACTAGTCTATTCCGCATTATCGATGTCCAATCTCGACAATACTACGACTAGGGATATTTAATGATTAAACCTTTAAAGATTGATATTATCTCATATCATCTCAATCCGGAATTAATTATAAGGACTTCTACCATTTATATATCAAAGTAAATAAATTACAAAACGGTAAAAGGCAATTTCATTACAACATAGTTAATTTTTTACAAAAAAACACAATGTCTTTTACAAATAGTGACGCTATGGGTCATAACTGTCCAACAATAGTGATGCTGGGTCATAATTGTCCAACAATCTCCCACTTGGCCTATAGCCAATCACTCAAGTGTCCTACACCCAAACTATGTACGGTTCGCTCAAACTTCTGCTGAGAAAATGCTTTCGTCAGCAGATTTGCAGTGTTATCATCTGATGTGATTTATTCGATCATCACATCGCCATGATGTATGATCCGAACAAATCAGATGAATATTTGAAGTATATATCTGGATCATTGATGAGACCATTAATTCTTTAGCCTTTGCTGTAGCCTAGCTCAGCTGCTAACATAACTACTCCTAATCTGATTATGATTATTATCAATCCAAAAGGCTTCTATTGCTGCCTCAGCTGCAACATTATTCCGCTTTTGTTGTTTATTCGGCAACAGTATCTTGCTTGGAAGATTTCCAGCTCATTGTTCCATTATTCAAACTATATAGTACCTTTATTACGACTTATAGTCGTTTTAATCGGTTAGGAAACTTGCAGCAGTGAACCCAGTCACTTCAAGTTCTCTTTCTCCATAGTATAAGAAAGCATACTTAGTTCATCTAAGATACTAAAGGATGTTCTCAACATCAATCCAGTGACTATCACTTAGATTGGCCTGATTGTGAATCCATATGCTCAAAGCATATGAGACACCAGGTCGCGTACATTTATTTCAATGTACGAGTTCTCGGAGAGTACCAACAACTTTTAGATCTATCCCAATAGATCCTTATTCCTAGAATAAAGGTTGTCTCTCCAAAGAATTCTACGGAGAATTTTCATGAAATCCAAGCTTTCACCGATTGTATTATGGGAATATCATTTCCAAGAAATGACATATCATCATTACTTAGGACATTCATTGTCAGTGCGCTCCCACTAACCTCCTTATATACACAA
The DNA here is from genome assembly GCA_019454045.1 of Zanthoxylum bungeanum. Taxonomy (NCBI): domain Eukaryota; kingdom Viridiplantae; phylum Streptophyta; class Magnoliopsida; order Sapindales; family Rutaceae; genus Zanthoxylum; species Zanthoxylum bungeanum. The sequence goes on from SKCR01028237.1 coordinate 44,051, forward strand.
GAATCATATTCGTTTTTGAATTAAATCATACACCATTATGATTACATCAAAACGATATCGTTCCAAGAACGCAATGCTTGCTTCAATCCATAAATGGATCGAATTAACTTGCAAACCTTGTTTGCTTGTTTTGGTGCGACAAAACCGTCAGGATGTTGTAAACATCCTCCAAAAGATTTCCGTTGAGGAAAGCGGTTTTGGCATTCAGCTGCCATATTTCATGAATGAAACATGCAGCATCAGCAAACATTATCCAAATGGATTTAACCATGGCAACGAGTAAAAGGTTTCATCGTAATCGACACAATGTTGATAACGATACCTTTTCGCTACAAGCCCAGCTTAGTACGTTGGTATGTTGCCTTCCATGTATGTCTTCCTTGAAGACTTATATAGTACCAATAGGCACAATGCCTTTCGGTACAACAACCAGTGTCCAAACTTGGTTGGTATACATGGAATCCATTTTAGAAATCATGGCGCTTTGCCATAATAGGGAGTCGATACCTTGTATCACTTCCTCATACATAGTCAGTTTCTATTCCTCAATAAGATTGACATCTTCATGAGGTGAGATCAGAAACCCATACCCCAGGTTGTTTTCTGACTCTCTCAGACTTGCGCGGTTCTTGTGTATTTGAAGATTATTAGTATAGTTTCATCCTTGATGAACTATTTGTGTTGCATTAAGGAATCGGTGCTTGGAATAGTATTACTCCGATTTTCATTGAGTTTTACTTTCCTCCCGCTTACCACTGCATATCGGTATTCCTCTTAGGAAAATCGTGTGGTGAGCAACAATTAAATTGTTCTCATGTGAGTTGTATAAGTACTATACTTTGGTTTCCCTAGGATAACCAATAATTAGGCACTTATCAGATTTGGGTTCTAGTTTGGTATCATCCAAACATATGCCTAGCATTCCTAAATCTTCAGGAATGAGAAAACCCGGTTTCTTTCCTGTTCATATCTAATATGAAGTCTGTCAAACAGATTTTTATGGAACCTTATTCAAAATAAGTTTTGCACTGTTTAATGCGTATCCCTAGAAGGAAATGGTAGCTCAGAGCGACTCATGATTAACCTTATCATGTCCAACAAAATTCGGTTTCTCAGTTCGGACACACCGTCTAATTGACGTGTTCCGGGAGGAGTCCTCATTGAAAGAATACTATACTCTTTCAAGTATTTGAGAAACTTATTGCTTAAGTATTTTCCATCATGGTCTAACCGTGACAGTTTTAATACTTTAGCCGGTCTGTTTGTCTACTTCGTGTCGAAACTCTTTGAATTCATCAAAAGTTTCCGATCTGTGTTTCACAAGAAACACATAACCATAACGCGATGCCACATCTGTAAAAGTTTCGAAGTATTCATATCCACATCTAGCCTAGCTAGACATGGGCCCACTTACGTCACTATGAACGAGGGCTAACAGATCGGTGGCATTTGCACTTTTACCAAGTAAAAGGTTTATAGCTGCAGCATATAAGAGCACCAGTTCCGTATCCTACGTGATCATCATCTCTACTATGACTGAAGTGATACTTCCATCTTGACATCACACCAAATACACTATGATTCTCAATATACCCAGAAGAGGCGTACACAGAACATATTAAAGCCCTGGACGACCAAAACCAAAGTATATTGATTGTCGCAAGTATTAGCGGTGCAAGTATCAGGTTAATACCAAATACACCTACCCTGATTCGGACTTCCATAGACACATAGTCATACTACCAATGGAATTCCGAGGGGTCTATCCAGAGCGAAGCTATTTCCATACCATCGGTAAACATAACCTCCTATTACACTTGCATGAGTATCCTATACCCAAATTTATGAGAACTATGTCGTTATGCTCCCACAACGCGCACAAGTGTAATACTAGTCTTTTACGCATTATTGATGTCCAATCTCGATAATACTCCGACTAGGGATATTTAATGATTAAACCTTCATGGATTGATACTGTCTCATATCATCTCAATCCGGAACTAATCATAAAGACCTTATATCATTTATATATCTTGGTAATCTAATTACAAATGATAAAAGGGCAATTTCGTTTGTCACATAGTTAATTTGTACAACAACATCATGATCTGTACAAATAGTGATGTTATGGGTCATAATTGTCCAACAGAAACTGCAAGACTAGGAAACTAGGAGTGGGAGGTTAGATCGTTGTACCATCTAAGTGAGTGGACGAAAAACTGAAATACTAATATCAAAACATTTAATTTTAAAACCAAAGTGACAGAAGAAATCTTAATATGAAAACTCTTTTTTAATACTGTGTCTGAAATCACCTTTATAAAACTCATCTTTCTGAAAACTACTTTTGAAGCTCTAGTTTGTGAAACTATTTCTAAAATCTGATTTCTGAAAGCTGTACACTGAAAATCTAGAATCTGAAAACTGGTATGTATTCTGAAAAACTTGACACATGGGGGCGTTACGTATTGCCGTCCCCACATACGCCTAACTAGAGTCAACAATGCAAATCCATAACTTTGGGGTATTACGTATCGTCGTCCCCCAAAGTATTCCACTACTGTCCCTGAAACTGGTGGTCTTGGGGCCTTACGTATCGTCGTCCCCCAAGCCACTGAACTAGAACTGGGGTACGGATCTATGCTACCTTCCAAGCTCTGAAACTATGGTCTAGGGGCGTTATGTATCGCCGTCCCCATAGCCCTGAACTAGGATCTGGGGGCGTTACATATCACCGTCCCCCTAGTCCTCTACATGTGTACATGTTCTCTCTATCCATCAATTCCAAATCGTATCAAGTTGCATACTGAGGTGGGGTTTTCCCTCATGCCTCGAAAATCATAAAACTCATGCTTTGAATCTCAAAACTGTATAAAACATTTTCTGAAAAGTTTATTTCTTTTCTCAAAAGTAACTTTGCATGAATTAACTGTAATGGAAAATCATCTACGCCCTATAACGTAAGAATTTAAGTCTGAAACAAAAATAACAAAATAGAAGTCGATTTAAAAGAAGAGTGTACACTCACTGTTTTGGAGTTCCGCTAGCCTTTTATCACTTCATTGAAGAACGTGTGTTTCTTGTGATGATTTATCATCGGATAAACTATATTAGAATGGACTAAGAAACGCAATACAAAATCAGATTAAAATTTGCTTATTCACGTAAGCGTTATCACTCTGAAGGTATCGTACACATATCATGATGTATCATGAACATACGAGTTGATATGGGACTTATAGGGTATCCCCTAACGAGTTCGGGTGAAATTGGAATGACTTATAGCGCATCGCGACGTATGAACCCTTCGCGTCGCGACGCGACCTGTACCAGAGGTGTTTCTGGGATAAAATTCTGATTTCAAAACTTTTTCTCGGATCAATTAAATAAAATTATTTATTTAATTATCCAATTATCAAATTCTGAAGAATTACACAAGAATTCATATTTCTTGGTAATTACCGAATTGCCCCATAACTTTGTAAATTGATCATTTTAGTCCAAAAATTATCAAATATAATTTTGGAATGATTCTAAATCATTTCTAAAATGTTTTTAACATATCAAATACATCAAAATCAGATTTGCAACAAATCCCCAAAATTTTAGTCTAATGGCCGTGAGGTCCCTATAGATTGCATTTTATTCATTTTAGTCCTCAAATTGTCAAATACAATTTTAGGTGATTCCAAATCAGTTCTAAAATGATTTCTAACATGTACAATACATGAGAATACAAATTGCAACTCAAACCCACAATTTCTTGCAAATTGCCGAGAAGGACCTATGGTTTCCAACTTGTGCATTTTGGTCCAAACTTGTTCAAAACAAGTCAAGATGAAATACAATCATCACCAAACTTGATATACATCATATATACATCATAACACAACACATATATGAAAAGCTCCAAATTTGGAATGAGTTATGAACCCTAATTTTTCAATTTCACCAAATTGTCCAATTTTACCAAATCTTTAAAATCCAACACTTTAATCCATTCAATACTTCACCAATCTAGCCTCACCACTTTGAAAGAAATCTAGAACAGTTCTAGGTTACCAAGGAGTGGCTTACCAACTCTAGAATGACAACTTGATTTTCCAAAAATCAAAAGTAAAGCTTGGAAACCATTTCAAGCTTACTTACATGCATCAATCTTTCATCAAAGTTCACAACCAAAATAAACACAAACTATAAGAAGAGAGACAACACCAAAGAGACACAAAATGATGCTAAGCATGTTAGAAACAATTTTCATGTTGAAAACTTTGAAGAAAAACTTACAAAACCATGATTTTCCGAGCAATCTTCCTTTAGCCTTCAAGCTTTTCTCTCAACTACTTTTGTGTTTTTTTTATGTCAAATGAACTTTTTAAACCCTAAAATTGAAACAAAACAATTTATACTTGCCCCAAATAGTCCTTGGCCAAATGGTATGTAAAATAAATAAAAATATCTAGATATTTTTACTTTGTTTCATTTAAAGCTTTAATCAACTTGCATTTGCTTTTTATCATTACACTTTAATGATTCCAAACAAGTCAACAATGGGAACTAAAGCATTTCCAAAAATATCACAAACTTTAAGATATTTATATTTTAATTAATTTAATTATTTAACAATTAAATAATTAAATAATTATTTAAATATAAATATTTTAAATATATGTATTATATTTACATTAAATATCCCAATACATATATATTTATGATATTAGTCAAATATCATAATTTTACATTTAATTAATGTGTATTTAACAAAATCTATCATTAAGTACAAATACACAATAATTAGGAAATGACTATTAGGTCCATTCGCATGTATTTTTTGTTTAACCTTTAAACGACTTATAAATAATCAGTATTATTCATAAATATTGCCTTAGTGCTCTACGAGTATATTTCACTAGTGAGACTCTCTAGATTCAGGCATATCCGTCATAAAATCCAATTTCGTGTCCATAATTTACCCACCCGTAAATTATAACGACCACGGATAAACTCGCTGAATCATACAGGTCGAGGTCTTTGCATACGTATAATCCCTCCGTCACAGGTATCCGGATAATACCAGAGATATAGATGTAAACGTCAAATCTCTATAGGTATTATCCCGTCGACGTATCTATTAACAATCTCTAAATAACATTCGGAACTCACTTTCGAAGTATACTGTGGCCACATATTTAACAGACTGCTAATCATATATGGACTACCTATGCTCTGTACACAGAACTGACGGATCCTATCTTGATACACACAGGATATTCTGAGGATCGGTCCACACCCAAAGAACAGTCGGAGGTCTGATCTAAATAGATCGGTGACGTGACTACCATATAAGTGTGGAGGATGTCTCATACATCCACAATGGTATCTCAAGTCGAATGACCACTATGTTACTCAACCCGAGAAGATTCTTATTGATGTTGGTGTACCATCCATTAAGAATCTTTGGTGAGTAGTTAAATGTTTATCCATTATAAACACCTACATGTCTATACGAGTCTCCCCAGACTCATGGTTCATTGGGATAAACCATCGGACCAAGTCTTGATATACGACATGTACTGGTCTCAACAGATTTGACTAACCGACCCGTGTTAGTGAATCTTAACCAGGAACAATATTTGATAATATACATTTAGCAGTGATACTTCCCAATGTCAATTACAAACTAGCTAATGAGCATGGTCATTTCATATTGTGTATCTCACAAGATATCTTTAATACTGGAATAAATAAACGTAAAAAATCTGATATAAATAATACTGAACTGTGGCACATGAGGTTGGGTCATTTAGGCGTGAAACGCCTAAACCAGTTGGTTAAGAATGGTTTGATACATGATCTCACCATTGAACCTTATCCAACTTTCGAATATTGTATTCGGGAAAAAAATGAGCAAACCCCTATTTATGGGTGTTGGACACCGAGCCACTGACTTATTGGAACTCGTACATTCTGATGTACGTGGTCTCTTAAGTCAAACTGCTCACAGTGTTTTTTTCTTACTTTGTCACATTTACCGATGATTTGTCACGGTACGGTTATGTCTATTTGATGAGACATAAATCAGAAACCTTTGAAAAGTTCAAAGAATTTCGAAATGAAGTTGAAAAAAAACTAGTCAATATATTAAATGCCTTCGATCTGATCGAGGCGGTGAATATATGAGTGGAGAGTTCACTGATTATTTAAAGGAGAAATGGATTCTCGCTCAATATACTCCTCCAGACACTCCGCAATACAATGGAGTATCAGAGAGGATAAATCAGACTTTATTGGATATGGTCCGATCGATGTTGAGTTATACAGATTTACCCTATTACTTATGGGGTTATGCTCTTTTAACTACCACATATCTTTTGAACAAGATTCCTTCCAAGGCTGTTCCAACGAATCTGTATGAGATATGGACCGGTAAGAAATCTACTCTTAGTTATATTAAGATTTGGGGGTGTCATGCATACGTTAGGATGGCTCAGCAAGATAAGCTTTTGCCTCGAGGGCAGAAGTTTAGGTTTGTTGGATATCCTTCAAATACGAAAGGATATTTGTTCTATGATACCGAGCATCGAAATGTGTTCATAACTCGCTTCGCGAAATTTCTAGAAATAGAATTTTTGGCTGAATGTGGTGATCATAGACAGGTTGAACTTGATGAAGTACAACCTGAGACTAACGAACTAATGGAGGAACATGTAGTTCAAAAAGATAGAGAACCCACACACACACTGCGTAGGTCACAAAGGGTATCTAGACCTCCTGAACGTTTGTATTTGATACAAGAAAAGAGTCTCGATGTTTTGTTAGTTGAAGAGACTGGCCCTTTTACCTATAGAGAATTGATGTTGGACATCGACTCCATGAAGTGGCAGGACGCCATGAAATCCGAGATGGACTCTATGCATGAGAATCAAGTTTGGAACTTGGTTCCGTTTCCCGAAGGAATTGTTCCTATCGGTTGTAAATGGATTTACAAAAGGAAGCAATAGCTCCATGGAAAGGTTAAAACCTTTAAGGCCCGACTGGTAGCTAAATGTTACTCGCAGCGACCTGGTGTCGACTACGATGGAACTTTTTCTCCAATTAAAATGCTAAAGTCCATCAGGATTCTATTATCAATTTCCGCATATCATGATTACGATATTTGGCAAATAGATGTCAAAACGGATTTTCTAAATGGATTTCTAGATGAAGAAATCTATATGGAACAGCCGAAGGGTTTTGCATCCAACGAGAACTTGGGCATGGTATGCAAGCTGAAGAAGTCCATTTATGGACTTAAACAGGCTTCATGAAGTTGGAATCGTCGATTCGACGAGATAATCAGATTGTCTAGTTTTCTCAAGAATTCGGAAGAATCATGTGTGTATCAGAAGGCCAGTGGGAGTATGGTGGTATTTTTAATTCTCTATGTTGACGACATCCTTATCATTGAGATGATGCAAGGCGTCAAAGCTCACCTCTGTAAGAATTTCTCTATAAAAGACCTGGGTGAAACTTCTTATGTTTTAGGTATAAAACTCTATAGAGATAAAGAGAAGAAGCTTACTGGGTTATCCCAATCTACGTACATAGATAAGATCTTAGAACGGTATAATTATGGTAACTGTAAGACAACAAACATACAATTCAGACATGGCTTACATCTTTCGAAGAAGATGTGTCTACAAACAGAAGATGAGAATATTAGAATGTCTAATTAGCCTTATGCTTCGTGTTTGGGCAACATCATGTATGCCATGTTATGTACAAGGCCTGATATCAGCTTCGCAGTTAGTGTGACGAACATATATCAGTCCAATCCAGGAAATGACCATTGGACGACCATTAAACATATCCTCAAGTATCTTAAAGGTACTAAGGATAAGTTTATTATTTATGGAGGAAACGAACTGCAAGTTAATGGGTATACGGATTCCGATTTCCAATCGGATCCTGATGATAGAAAGTCTACATCAGGATTCGTGTTTACCCTTAACGGTGATGCAGTTTGTTGAAGAGTTCCAAACAGGGGTCGACAGCTGATTTCACCACAGAGGCAGAATATATTGCAGCATCTGAAGCTGCAAAGGAAGCTGTTTGGGTATGAACTTTATCACATAATTGGGAGTAGTCCCAAGTATCGAGAATCCGATTACGTTATACTGTGATAATACTGGAGCCATTGCGCAAGCAAAAGAACCAAGGGCGCATTAGAAGTCGAAGTATATGGAACGAAAGTACCACATCATTCGAGAAATTGTGTCACGAGGGGACATTGTCGTGTGCAAGGTACCGAGTGAAGATAATATAGCAGACCCGCTTATGAAGGCCATACCTCCGATGTTATTTGAAAAACATGTGGAGTCGATGAGTATTAGATACAATCGATATTGGCACTAGAGAAAATGGGACATATTGTTAGGGTTGGTGCTCTGAGCGCTAATTTTATTATGTATTTCCTTGCAAATACTAATGTAACATTTTATTATGAATAAAATGAATAGTTTCTTTTATATATAACTTCTTCTTTAATATGGTAAAGACATAACCGACCTTATAATGATTAGTTATGATCCTATTGCAAAAGCGTCGCAACTGACATTGAGTTGTATTTTGACGTTGTCATTCTTAGAATATTCCCGGTCAAGGTTTACATTACTTGGTCAGTAAAGTAAACCTGTTGAGACCGGTACATGTCATATATTAGAATCTTGGATTCCGATGGTTTCTCAATGAACCATGTGTCTTGGAGACTCGTATAAACGTGCAAGTGTTTATAGCGGATAGACACTGAATGACTCACCGAAGATTCTTAATGGATGGTACACCAACGTCAATAAGAATCTTCTCAGGTTGAGTGAGTATAATGATTCTTTGACCTGAGATACCACTGTGGATATCTAAGTTATCCTCCACACTTAAATGATAGTCACGTCACCGATCTATTTAGATCATACCTTCGCCTGTTCGTTAGGTGTGGAATGATGCTCAGGATATCCTGTGTGTATCAAGATAGGATCCGTTAGCTCTGTGTACAGAGCATTGATATTCAATATGGAATTAGCAATATTTTAAATCCATGGGCCCGTGGTACACTGTAGAAATAAGTTTTAAGTGCTTTTTAAGAGATTACATCTATAGAGATTTGACGTTTGTATCTATATCTCTGGATTAATCCGGATACCTGTGACAGAGGGATTATACGTATGAAGTGACCTCAACCTGTATGATTCAGTGAGTTTATCCGTGTTCGTCATAATTTACGGGTGAGTAAATTATGGACACGAAATTTGATTTCGTGACGGATATGCTTGAATCTAGAGTCTTACTAATGAAATATACTCGTAGAGCACTAGGGCAACTGTTATGAATAATACTAATTATTTATAACTTGTTTAACAGTTAAACAAAAAATACATGCTATCGGGACCTGACGGTCATTTCTGAATTAATGTGTATTTGTATTTAATATTTGATATTATTAAATACACATTAATTAAATATCAATTTTTGATATTTAAACTTATATCATTGATATATGTATTTGATATATTTAATGTAAATATAATACATATATTTAAGATATTTATATTTATTAATTAATTATTTAATTGTTAAATAATTAAATTAATTTATAAAATAAATATCTTATGTAATGATTGTGCTTTTATTTGGAAAGATATCATTGGCACACATTTTAGTTAACTTTATTTAAGATAAATGTTGTCTTTAATTTTGTTAAAATGTGGACCAATTATATTTGAACAAAAAATAAATAATTATTTTTATTTTTGTTAGCAAATAATCGGCTATAAGGGAAATAATACAAAATTATTTTGTTTGAATTTTTCTAACACTTACACAACTTCAACAAAAATAACAAAGGAGAGTTGAGAGCATTTGGTGAGAAAGAAAAGGAAAAACATAGCAAAATTGGATTTTGTAAGTATTTTCATTTCTTCTACTACATGAAAAATATTTCAATAATTCTTAACTTCAATTGTGTTGTTAATATCATGCCTCTATTCTTTTTGTTTGTAATTAGATTTGTTAGATGCTTGTTGGATGTGTTTATGTATGTATAATTAATTAATTTGCATATTATTGTAATTAAGCTTAATAAATTAATTAGAAAATTAAAGTTGCCATTCTAGAGTTAATTAGCCATTCATAATTAGCCTAGAATTGTTATTGATTAATTTAATGATAGTGATATTTAATTGGTGTGGTAATTTGAATATTAAAGTATTGAACTTTATTAATTTAATGTAAATTGCCTAATTTGAGTGATTTTTAAAATTAGGATTCTTAACCCACTCAAATTTTGAGGCTTTTCATATATATATATATATATATATATATATATATATATATATATATATATATATATATATATATATATATATATATATATATATATGTTATAATTGATGTATATTTGATGTGTGTCAAATTTGGGATTAATTGGATTTGATTTTGATGTGTTTTGAATAAATTGGGTTAAATTATAATTAATTAAACTTTTGGGCAGTTTTGATAATTTAAAGAAAAACTGGGCTGTTGGCGCGACTCTGGAAAATTTTCTGGTTTTGTTGCAAAATTGAAAAAATTATTTCGGTATTGATTTGGAATCAAATTAATATGTAATTGACATATTTAAAACTAAAATAATTAATTTGTAAAATTTTGGGGTAATTGTATAATTAAAAGAAATATGATTTCTTGGGCTATAATTTCATAATTTAAGTATTGATTAATTAAATAAATAAGTTTATTAAATTGTTCCAAGAAAAATTTGGATTCTGCAAAATATGAATGATGCTGGTTAAGGAAAACAGTTGGTTTGTTGGACAGACTCGATTTGTAAAGCGTGCTTACTTGTTGTTGCCTACCTCTTGAGTGCTGGTGAGCTCTTGAGGGCTAGGAGTATGCGATATACATTGAGATGTGTATAGGATACCATGGATTGACACTAGAGCAAGTGGGGGAAATTGTTAGGGTTGGTGCTCGGAGTGCCAATTCGGATCGTATTTATATCCGATTCATAAATATGAGCAACCGTATTTTCCATAATATTACTAATTTTATGGTAGAACCATTGTCTTTTACACGCTTATTCTATCTAATTGCGATTAGATATTCGATTACGATTAGATCGAAACTGAATCCGGTTCAGTGATACATGCATATTAGACAAAGACCCTAGGATTTACAATATAGTGTGCAGTTACAACGTAGTTTGTAATTGACATTGGGAAGCACACTATTGGTTGTATATCCTTAAATAAAGTTCCTGGTCAAGATTTGCTAACACGGGTCGGTTAGTAAAATCCGCTGAGACCAGTACATGACGTATATCATGACTTGGTCCGATGGTTTATCCCAGTGAACCGTGAGTCTCGGGAGACTCATATAGACATGTAGGTGTTTATTTGATAAGACACTGAACGACTCACTAAAGGAACCTTCTTGAGTTGAGCGAGCATAGTAGTCCTTCGACTTGAGATACCACTGTGGATATATGAGTTATCCTCCACACTTTGATGGCAGTCACATCAACGATCTAGTCATAATCAGACCTCCGCCTGTTCGTTGGGTGTGGAATGATGCTCATGATATCCTGTGCGTATCAAGATAGGATCCATCAGTCCTGTGTACATGGCATATGCATCCAGCACATGTTTGCGATCTAGTAATTCCATGGCCGTGGTATAACTTCAGAAATTAGTTTCGAGTGTTATTTAAAGATCGTAAATTGAAAGTTGACTGTATTATACCGAACGAATTTAACGTTATGATCTATATCCTAGGTATAATACAGATGGCCTATGACGGAGGGATTATACGTATGACCTCGACTTGTATAGTTTAGCGATATTATCCATGGTCGTCATAATCCATGAGTGGGTGGATTGTGGACATGAAATTGGATTTCGTGACGGATGAACCTAAACTTAGAGAGTCCCACAATATGAAGTGTACTCGTTGAGCACTTGGTTAATACAAAGTTTGATTTGATTTATATTTAATTTAATATGATTAAATTATAAAAAGACCAAAATGCCCCCAATTTTCGTCCTTCTCATTTTTTAAAAGAAAAATTTGTTTTCTCTTTCTTCCATAATCCACCATTGCCGAGACATCAACACAAGAAATGGGTTTCATTGTTCCTTTGATGATTCAAAGCAAAGTAAAGGAAAAACACAAGAAAAGCTTATGATTTTTGAAGATTAAAAGGTAATCTTTAGTATTCTTAAGTTTGGAAATTTGATTTCTTATTCTTGTGTTCTTAGAAAAGTTCTAGGGTTTCTTTACTTGTTTAGAATTGGGGCTTTTGGTTGTGGATGATAAAATTGGAGGAGTATTGTGTGGAATTATTGCAATATTCACTCAATTTGTTCAATTGTTGAAGAGTTGATATTCTAGAGTGTTGTGACCACTCTTATGGCACCTAGAATTTTTCTTGGGTTGTTCATATTTGGTGACTTTCAATTGGTGTTTGATTAATTGGATTAATCTTAAAATTGTTGGATTAAAGCATGAAATTTTGACAAATTTATTTTCTGGATCAAACCTGAAGTTAGTTCTGTTTTGATGATGAATTTTAAGTCTTTTGAATGTAATGGATGTGTTTTGGGAGTTGGAATATTTACCGGAAAGTGTTTCCGACTTGAAATAAGCGAAAACGACCAAAAATGGCATTACCGAATGGATTTTGAGCCAACCGGGTAACAGCTGTCCAAATAGTGAATCTGTCAATGTTCGGGCAGCCCATGAACTACCCCGATACTATTGGAGCTAACCTGTGAAGTTTTCATAAGTGCCGGGTTGTCGGTTCAATCAAAAATACGTTTTAGGCCATTTTACGGAAAAACGGTTTTCGTAAATGTTTCGCGATGTTTCTGTTGGGAAGCGGCCGCGAGTGCGTAGTGGAAAATTAAAATTATTAAGATGCTTTCCCTTTGCCCAAGACCCATTTGTTTTGATTATTCTACAAGCCTAGGCATGTTACTATATATTCTAAGCATAAAACTCATAAAACATGCAAATAATATAAACCTAAACATGATAACTATCATAAGAACTCTAATTAAAATAAAGAAAGAAAAAGACTTACTTGAACCGTAGACTCCTCCAGTCCTCCCTCCAATATACATGCTTTTCTCGAACTCAGCAAGCTCTTCCACGTTCCGAAGAGCCACCCAAGTGTGTGGCCTCCAACGATGCACACACCAAAGCCAAAACTCAACGGCAAGACTACGCCTTGAGTGCACGGGTATTTTGCCCTTGGTGCTAGCCTAGGCAAATACCTCAAAAATTTTAACTCGAGGTTCCTCTAGTCAATTAGACTTAAGGATCCTCAAAATCAGTGGCTTACTCTTAAACTTTAGAGTTGCTCACATATATAAACCCAAGATATGAAATGTTTGGTGCAAAGATTTGTAAAGAATTCTTTGGGTTTATATAGTGCTCCAAAGACAACAAAATTAATTAAGAATTTGATGTGGGATAAAAGCCAATTTATTCTTAGCCATTGGATCTTAATTTAATGGTTTAATGAGATTATAAAACCCTAATAAGACTTTGGGCCAAATTGGAATTCAAAACAAATAATAAAAAAATTTACTATTCACATTACTATTCACATGAATAGTAATTTTTTTAATTCCAATTCCCAAAGTGCCCATATCGTCATTCAGCAATCCCTAAGCCACTATGGAACCTCATAAATGATCTTTTCAAAATTGAAACACATTGAACCATTTATGAACAATTCCTTCAGCAATCATATATGTTGTTATATTTGTACTGTGCACTGTTAACCATTGACTTCGACTTTGTTGTGTGTGACCTTTTGGGTTCCCCTCAAGTTGGACATGAAATGAATCGTGATAATTTAATCGGACATAAATTATCCTCCGATTAGATGGTCGTTCGATTTCAATGACCAAGGTTGACATCTAGCAACATGCCAAGGCCCCCAAATAAGAATGAAAGATATATATATATATACCCATTATGTATGCGATTTGCATATGATACGGTCCATTGCCTCACTGTATCCCCACCTATTGACCTATGGTACGAAAAGTATCTACCCATATAGTCAAAGGTATGATGTTGATAGTGTCATGAATCATGCTAACCCAATAATCTCACATGATTCTTCCGCTGTGGCCACAGTCTCAAGTACTGATCACACATATCAACCCGCGAACTGGAATATTACTCTTATAAGAAAATATTATCCGAGAGAGTGGTGATTCTCTGTTGTATCTTTACAAACTTCATGTGTTTCAACAAATGACCCAATCATACCCTTATGACCGTATCTTTTGAATCGGGGAAGGAGAATGTCAAAGTTATTTGATCCACACATAAGATTGTAAAGACCTCAAGTCTAAGGACTAGTCATATAATCGGTACATGAAAGTTCTCACAAACACATAGGATAAACACTCCATATGAAAACTTTCGGCTGTCAGTTCGATGTACACGAGCAACTCATGCATCCATGTGATACACCAAGCGGACGGATCTTTACTAGTAGCCTATGAGATCGGCTACCCCACTTAAGGGCGGATCATATCATCATGCTAGTCTCTCCGCTTTGTGAACACCCAGATTATTCACAAAACTATGACTTGGAACATTTAAAAGTACTGATTCTCATAAGGCGTGGAAGCCATCGTCTTATTACTCCAAGGGCTTTATTATAGTGTTTGATGATTCATATAATTTATATAAGACACGTATAATAAAGGTTATTTTATTAATTAATTAAAACATTACAAATATATGTACATATAGCCCACCCACAAGTTGGGTATAGGGCATATCCCTAACAATCTCCCACTTGCACTATAGCCAACTAGTATGAATCTGGAAACCATACTCTCGGGTGTGCCTATCATGCTTTTGTTGAGTCAGCCCTTTAGTAAGAGAATTTGCAAGATTATATTCTCTGGGTATTTTCTCTATAATAACTTTTTTTCTCTCAACAATCTTTCTGTTGAGATGAAATCGCCTGAGTACATGCTTGAATTTCTGGTGGGACCTTGGTTCCTTTGATTGAGCAATGGCGCCCGTGTTGTCACAGTACATCGTGATGCCATTCTTTATCGCGGGAAGCATTTCCAGTTCCGTGATGAACTTCTTTATCCAGACTGCTTCTTTAGCTGCCTCAAATGTTGCAATATACTCGGCTTCAGTGGTGGAGTCCGCTGTAGTTGACTGCTTTGAGCTTTTCCAACTGACAGTACCGCCATTCAAAGTAAACAAATATCCTGTTTACGATCTGCTGTCATCCCTATCAGTCTGAAAGCTCGCATCACAGTAACCAATGACTTTCATCTCAGAACAATCTCCGTATGTCAAAAACAAATCCTTAGTTCTTCTCAGATACTTGAGGATTGTTTTGACAGCTGCCCAGTGTCGCTCACCAGGATTTTCCTGATACCTGCTCGTTATGCTAAGAGCGTAAGAGACATAAGGTTTTGTACATATCATGGCGTACATGATCGATCCTATTGCTAAAGCATAAGGGATCCTACTCATAGGCTCTCTATCTGAATGAGTATGTGGACATTGCTCCTTAGATAATTTGATTCCATGACAAGTAGGTAAATTACCTCTTTTGGAATCTTCCATTTTGAATCTTTTCAAAACTTTATCTATGTACGTAGAATGAGAAAGTCCTAACAACCTCTTAGATCTATTACAGTAGATCTTAATGCCGAGGATGTAGGCTGCTTCTCCCAAATCTTTCATGGATAAATTTTGAGATAACCATTGCTTGGTGGCTTGCATCATGGGAATAGCATTCCCGATGATTAATATGTCATCGACATATAATACAAGAAATACAACTGCACTCCCACCACTTTTCCTGTAAACACAAGGTTTGTCTACATTTTTGATGAAGTCAAATTCTTTGATTGTCTCATCAAATCGTATATTCCAACTTCTGGAGGCTTGCTTGAGTCCATAATGGATCGTTTAATCTTGCATACTTTATTATGATCATCATTATATGCAAACCCTCAGGTTGTGTCATATAGACTTCCTCTATGAGGATCCCATCAAGGAAAGCTGTTTTGACATCCATCTGCCAAATCTCATAATCAAAGTGTGCAGCTAGTGCCAGTAAAATTCGAATGGACTTTATCATTGCAACATGCGAGAAGGTTTCGTCATAGTCAATTCCTTGGATTTGTCTATAACCTTTCGCCACTAACCTAGCCTTATAGGTTTGGATGTTGCCTTCTACATCAGTTTTACGCTTGTAAATCCACTTGCAGCCTATGTGTTTTATCCCTTCAGGTGCATCTACCAAGTCTCAGACTTGATTCTGATACATAGAGTCTATTTCGGATTTCATGGCCTCAAGCCACTTGACTGAATCAATGTCACGCATTGCTTCGTCATAATTGGTGGGATCGTCATTATCAATGACCTGATCATGTTCCTCATCAATATGGAAACCATATCTTTCGGGCTCATGTCTTTCCCTACCAGACCTTCTGAGTTCATAACCTTGTGGTTGTTCCGTCACTGCCCTTTTGAGGGGCCTGAGGTTTAGTTCTATGTTAGTTTGTTCTTCTCGTACCTCATCGAGGTCAAGTCTACTCCCACTATATTTTTTTACAAGGAATTCATTCTCTAGAAATTTAGCATTTCATGAGACAAATGTTCTTTGTTCATTTGGGACGTAGAACACGTATGCTCTTGAGTTCAAGGCATATCCTACAAACTTACATTTAACTGCCCTATCATCTAATTTGTTAGTTTGTGTGAGCTTGACATATGCGTCACATCCCCAAACTCTTAGATAACTAAGACTAGGACATTTCCCAGACCATAACTCATATGATGTTTGATTAACAGTCTTGGAAGGAACTTGGTTTAGTAGTAGTGTTGCAGTTTCTAAAGCAAGACCCCAAAATGAAAGAGGTAGATCCATGTCTAGCATCATTGATCGGACCATATCTAATAATGTCTTATTTCTCCTTTCGGAGACCCCATTATGCTGTGGAGTTCTCGGAGGAGTCCACTAGGAAACAATGCCATTTTCTCTCAAGTAATCTTGAAATTTGTTGCTTAAGTATTCACCACCTCGGTCAGACCTTATGACTTAATACTTTTATTAAGCTGGTTTTCTACTTAAGCCTTGAAGTCTTTGAATTTCTTAAAGGCTTCAGATTTGTACCGCATAAGGTACACATACTCATATCGCGAATGATCATCGATAAAGGTAATGAAGTAGGAGAATCCACCTCTAGCGGTGACTGACATTGGTCCGCATACATCAGACTGTATGAGTTCTAATGTCTCCGTTGCACGCTGTCCTTTTCCTTTGAAGGGTAATTTGGTCATTTTACCAAGTAAACAAGACTCACAAGTTCTATAAGGTTTATATTTGAAGGGTTTGAAATACCCGTCCTTATGTAGCTTAGTTAATCTTGTTTCATTGATATGACCTAAGCGACTATTCCATAGAAGTGATCCATTGAGATTATTCGAGTTAATGTTGTATATATTAAAGGTTGACCATTTTTTGTTAGTTTGTAAGACATAGATACCATTATTCAAAATACCATCTCCATATTTTATTTCATTGAAATAAATAGAACATTCATTACAACTTATTAGGCATGAAAAGCCTTTATTACATCAAGAAGAAATTGAAATGATGTTTTTTACTAGAGAAGGTACATAAACACAATCTTCTAAGTCTAAAACCAAACCATTTGACAAAATTAATGAATAAGTCCCCACGCACAATGCAGCCAGTTTTGCTCTATTACTTATGCGTAAGTCAACCTCCCCATAACGGAGTCTTCTATTGTTTCTCAGGCCCTACACATTGTTACACAAGTGAGTCCCACAACCGGTGTCAAGCACCCAAGTAGAAGGTTCAGAGTTTTGAGAATATAGTTCAATCATATACAACATACCTGAAGCATTAGGCTTCTTGGCCTCTTGGGCTTCCCTAGCTTCCTTGGCTTTCAAGGATCTGCAATCTTTCTTCCAATGACCATTCTTTCTACAAAAGAAACATTTCCCATTTCCCTTTTTCTTCTCCACCTTACCATTGGGCTTTAGGTGATCTGGAACCTTGGCCTTGCCCTTATTTTTCTTTGGGCCTCGTGGCTTCAGGTCCATACCCGTAAGCATGACAGAGGTTTTAAGCTCCGGTTTCAAGTCATTATCTGCTTGTTTTATCAGATTGTGTAATTCTGTTAAAGTAGATTCTTTATCAGACATTTGAAACTGCATAATAAAGTTAGAGAATTCTTTTGGTAAGGACTGAAGAATTAGATCTTGACATATCTCATGATCCATGATGAACCCAAGGTTGGCCAATTTTTCAATGTGGCCAATCATTTTAAGCACATGTCCACTAACAGATCTTTCCTTATACCTTGTTTGGAATAAGGCACATGACTGATGAGTGGTAAATGTATCACTCATTTGACCTAATATTTTGTATAGATTCTTGAGTTTTGTGAATATTTTGATATATTTTGTGGTATTTTGTAGATAAATAAAGTTTCAGGACTCTCTGGAGGTGATTTGGGGCCAAAATAGTGAAAAACGACAAAAGGGCAATTTGGTAATTTTACGCGTCGCGACGCCTAACATGTGCCATGAGCAGCTAACGTGCGACGGGGGACACGTGTCAGAATCTGAAAAGTTTGACTTGCTAATGTACGCCTGCCACGTGTCAACATCACAGCCAATCCGCTAATGTGCGTCGTGCCATGTGTCATCATTCTATGGTGCCGACAATCGCCATCGCCACATGTTGACACATGTCATCCCACGTGTCAGCCACGTCATCGTCCATATCAGTAGCTTACTGAGTCAACTCGCTACATCATCGCCACGTTATCATCAGCCAATCAGAGCGTGCCACATGTCGTAATCCTACGGTGTCGACAATCACTTTCGCCATGTGTCGCCACATCACCGCCACATCAGGATAATTATTGAGTCAATTATCCACATCGTCACATCATCAGATAAGAATTCAGCTCAATTTTCTGATTTCAGATGTACCTTCCTCTCTGAATTCTCTGATGTAAATAGTGAGTTTTATATCTAGTTTTCTTTAAATTTCACTTTTGTAATTAATTTTAATTACGTTCTGTAGTAATAATTCACTTTCTTTAATTTTTCAGTCTTTACTATTCAGCTATGAGGAGGTAACTTCCCACTGCTAGGGTGAAAGATAAAACTTTTATTACTGCTATATAGATTAATCTCCCTAATTATAATATATTCACTATTTAAAATTTGACTTAATGAGTATACCGCTATATTGGCCAGTTGGTAATTATTTATAAACTAGTTTTAATCTGACTAAGCAAGGATACCGCCTGGTTGGTCGGTTGGTAATTTCCGCCTATATGGCTGGTTTATGGACTTAATTTGACATAATCAGGTTACCGCCTATATGGCTGGTTGGTAATATCACACAAGTTAGTATATTATATTATGGGAGATATCTAAAATAGTAGTGATAAAAGTAGATCCTCTAGCCCTAGCATTTTCTTTTATTGTGATTTTCTTTATTTACTTTTCAACATTTTATTTTATGTCTTTTACTTTTAAGTTTTTACTAGCACTAGTTATGTGTAGTAACTAAGTTAGTTATCTGGGGTTGTGATGAATTCTAATATCACCGGTTTATAAGGGGTTATTTTATAGTTTGGGTAATTTAAAGGTTTACTTATTAAGTCTTAAGCTTAATGCGTCTTGTTAATTGGCCACTAATAAGATTGATCTGGTAAATCTAAAATAAACTTGACAAAGGAATTTTAGGTTTTAGCCTTAGACTTAATAGCCCACGATCTTCCTTGAGGATAGATAACCCTTTAATAGATTTCCTTACAGGATAGACATATACCTGTCGGGTGGGGGTAGCCATAATTGAAACTTAAACTTAATGAATCCAGGTAATTTGGTTGACATAGACATATGGTTCAATTGGGTTATACTGGGTATTTGCATCTGACCATCGACAGAGGCTTTCGCATAATTTCGTGTTCCAGGTTAGTAAACCGATTTATTACACAAACATGAAATAACCACTTCATCTTTTAAAAGATATTTGAAAGATTCACAACCCTAGATAGTTTCTTAATATTGAATTTTCTTAAACCTACTTTCGTGTAATTTTATTTACTCGTTTTTAAATTTAGAATCATCATCATTTCCCAATCAATCAATCAACCTGTTAGATACTAGTAATCATTTGACCTCATAAAATTAATAGATTATGTATTAAGTCCTCGAGGGATCGATACTTTTTATACCACTTGAACGATACGTGTGCTTGGGTTATACGTGTGTGATTACGCACCGATCAAGTTTTTGGCGCCGTTCCCGGGGACCTACTTATCTTTCATTATTAGTTTTGGTGTTAGATACATTACTTGTATCTAATTTCTTTTTACTTATTGTTTTTTTTTCTTGTGTTTCAGGTTCTCAGAAACTACATGAGACGAACCAGAAGCTTTGAACTCCGACCGCTTGACCCAGAAATTGAAAGAACCATCAGACAGTTGAGAAGGGAAATGTGAGAAGGCCAAGAAGCTTTAGTCAACATGGAACCTGAATCTCTGGAAGTTGCACCACTAATACCCATTCGAGACAGAACCATTCCGGTGGTCGACAGCTTCATTTCATGTATTGTACTTCCTCATTTACCAACAAATGCGTGTGGCATCAAAACATGCATTCAGATGATTTAGCAGTTAGTGCAGTTTGGGGGAAAAGCAACTGAAGATCCTAAAACCCACATCAGCAACTTCCTGGAAGTTTGCGGCACTTTCAATTACAACCGAGAAGCTGAAGAAGCAATGAGACTGCGAGTTTTTCCATACTCCTTGAAAGACAGAGCTAAAGCTTGGCTACATTCACTACCAGCAGGTTTCATCACAACTTGGAACACTTTAGCCACCAAATTTCTTGCAAAGTACTTTCCACCAGCCAGAACTGGAAAGCTGAGGAATGACATCACATTCTTTGTACAACAAGACTCTGAAACTCTCTACGAAGCTTGGGAAAAGTACAAAGATTTACTCCGGAAATGTCCTCACCATGAGATTTCAAAATGGCTTCAAGTCTAAACTTTCTATAATGGACTTTCTGGACTGATGAGAACCACAATCGATGCTACTGCTGGAGGAGCTTTAATGGAAAAAGGAGAAGATCAAGTCTAGGACCTAATCGAAGAAATGGCCAACAACAATTCCTTGTGGCCAACAGAAAAGAGCATGATCTAAAGAATTGCAGGAATTTATGAAGTTGGAGCCAATACAGCAGTCAACGCCAAGCTGGATCAGATATGTAAATTCATGGAGACTCTCAGCACTCAAAGCAACATTGGAGCCACAAGTTCACCATATGGAGGAGCACCAGAACCAAACCAACTTGAAGAGACAGTGAATTATGTCAACAATTTCAACAGACAGAGGAACAATCCATATTCCAACATCTACAACCCAGGGTGGATGAATCATCCCAATTTTTCATGGAGAAATAATTCAGGGTAAAAGAACAATCCACCACCTGGATTCCAACAGCAGAACTATCTACCACCAGGATTATATCAACAAAACAAAAACCAGGAGTTTGAAAAAGAACCAGAAATGAAAGAATGGATTGCAGAGATGTTCAAAAAGCAACAAGCAGTATATGATGCTATTTTTCAAAGTCAATCTGCTTCCATTAAAGCACTGGATAATCAAATTGGACAACTGGCCAATGCTCAGAGTTACAGACCGCCAGTTACCCTTCCTATCAACACAGAGCCAAATCCAAGGAACATGGGAAATGAGCAATGTCATGCCATCATGTTAAAAAGCGGTACTGAAATCAACAAAGATGTTGGAATCAAGGCAACAATTGAAGATATTCCAAAAGAAGAAAAGCAACAGATGGAGGAAAAAGAAGCAAAGGAAAAATAACCAGAAAGAATCACTCTAC
>SKCR01028238.1:0-38806 GCA_019454045.1 Zanthoxylum bungeanum
TTTTTTTCCTAGTTGATTAGTTAAGTGTAGTATGGAGTTATTAAAATTATTAAATTATTACATTTTAGTAAAGATTTACCTTCATCTTTGTTATTTTCTAAAAATTAACTTGATTAATTTTTTTTTTCTAAAAATACATTTAATTGAACTTATTTCACTATCCCATTAGTTTTCATGTGGATTCTTTATTAATGTTTATCCTTTTGCTAACGTAGATGCATGATTTCATCCCTATTCTACAGGTCACGTGTCTCTCTACTAATGAATCATTGAATCTTACTCATCAAATATCTTTAGTAGAACTACATTAAACAGAGAGAGGTCCAATAAAATCAAGAAACTCGTCATAGTACTATTAGACATATAATACTAGTAGACGTGAGAAGTCATGATGATCTTCGAAACCATGAAACCCTAAAGAAACTCGGACATCGACTCGACGACTTAAAGATCATTTCACTCCAAGATTAGTTGACTCTTATGTCAGTTCACTCTGAAGTTAACCCATCCTATAAGAGATCTATTCTGAAATCCATGAATTAATTAGGTTATAGATTGGAGGTATTATGATCCCTATACCAGCACCCAGTGCAGGTGAGGTCATGCGCCATAATATAAAATTAGTGGATTTTAATAACAGTCCACTTAACTAAACATGCAAGCTAGTTTAACATGCAATCACGTCTAATCTTACATTTCAGCATAACATATGACAAATATGTAACATGCATCTTAGAGAAGTTCAACAATTGACAAGTGTCAGCTGGAGGAATGAAAATTCCCCTCATAGAGAAAACATGAGACTATATAAGGTAATGAGAAACTCTGAAATATGGGTTTTGAAATTTGGAAAACAAGAGAAAATTACTAATTTCACTTCTCATCGCAATTAAAGAAAAAAAGATGAAGATCATAATCTTGGGGGTGCAGCAGTGCATGAGCTCATGACCATTTTTTTGCGCATTCAGCTAAGAAAAACATAGATAAATATATGACATTGTCATCACAACATCATATTTTTCAAATCTTACCATTATATTATTCTTTTTAGTTAGTTTTTATTATTACTTATTTATAAAAAAAAATTATGTAAAAGTTGATATTCTCTTAACAATAATTTATAGTTTAGTTACTAAAAATATTTACAATATATTAATATAATTAGAAAAATAAATTTAATAAATCATCACTACAAATTTTTGGCTAAGGTGCCGAAAACGTTTTAGGCGGCCCTAGTAAAACACACATGTTGTTCCCCGCTAATAAAGAAACGGCCCAAGCCGTAAACAATTAAGTAATATTATTGTTGCAAAGTTTCATAGTATTTTCATGTACTTCCTTCAGATTTGAAAAACTAATATTTAAATAAAGTTATATAATTTATTTATACGTCTCCCTTTGATTTAGTCCCAAACATAATTATCTTATCTGTTAGTTTAGATAGAAAAATGACAAACATATTGAAATTTCATTCATTACCTAAAAACATAAAATAAATTAATAAAACCAAGAATAAATCTTGTAACAAATTTGCATCTATATTATGCTAATATCAGTGTATTATACAGAGAGAAATGAAAAGAAAGAAGATTAATATTCAGTATTCATAAAAAATAAAAAAATAATGCTGTGTCCAGTGTAAAATGCAGAAACACAAGGAATGAAAATAAGATAATAATAATAATAATAATAATTTAAGAATAAACTTTAAAATTAATAATAAAAATAAAATAAAAAGTGAATTAACAATAAAAATTTAAACCCAATGTTCAATCTTTTTTATATAAGAAATATGTAAAATAAAGTTTAATAAATTATTTTTTAAGATTTTTATAATAATAAAATATTTGAGGAGAAATCTAATCATGAATATTATTTGTATAATAATAAAAAATTTGAGAAAAAAATCTAATTATGAATAGGATTTGTATATTTTAAATAAAAGAAAAATCTTATATAACGTTTCAAGAAGAATGATACTAAATCTTTATATAAATAAAAATAAAACCTATTTTCAAGGTGGACTGAAAGATTAGCAGCGGCGACCAAGAACCGCCTTGCTCATACAATTGATTAGATAAAAACACTTTAAGACAATTTTTTCTTTTTTTTTTTTAATGTCGCAAACAGTTGCACACAAATATATCCTGTATTTTCTTTTTAAGTAAAAAAATAATTAAATAAAGAAAAAACAAAGCACTTTCCTTTTATATATAAAAAAAATTCAAAGGTGTTCTTTATAAAAGTATAAACATGAGAGTTGGAGGGTCTACATCAGCTAATATTTTCTTATATTTGTAGCTCCAATGACTTTTGGATGGTGGCCACTAAGTATATGCTGGTTTTGTTTTGTTTTTCCAGCTAATGGGGTTTCTTGATAGGTCCTTCATTTTCATTTGCAAATTGAATTTCCCAGTTGTCTTTTATCTTGTTTTAATTTGCCCATTGATATATATTCAGTGCACTTCGAATTTCACAATAAATTGTAATTGCATTTTATTTATTTCTTTTATTTGGAAGTAGAATGGGATGTCTCAAACTCTACTTCTATCTTTAGGTGAGATTTTCAAGCTGGATAAAATAGAAAGATCGTGTTAGTTCTTGACAATCAACGTAAAGTTTATTGAATTCTTATATGACATGAAACCTAAATAAAATTATACCAATAATTAGTTATTTTCCATGGGGGATATCATATATTTAAAACATAATAAAATTAAATGATCCATTGAACCGATACCACTTAATGATTCGGAAGTATAGGTAATAAACACAACCATAATCATGAGAAAAACGTGAGTGAAACAGTTAAAAGATCTTATTAAAGCAAGTGAGTATATAAAATCAAATTGATTTTACCAATAAACCCTCTAATATGCAAGGAAAGGACAAAAAAGAGAGTATCAACTTCAACTATATCAAGATCTTATTACAAGCTAGCAAATTATAATTGATCAAGCCATTTCAAGCTCACCTTTGGACATAACTGGAGGGAACTCATCAGCACCATAAGTAGAATTAATCCTAGACTCATATTTCTCTCCATCTCCCCACAAAGCATAAGCTTCCTCTCCATGAATGGCATCGTCTCCAGTTTGCAATTCTTCGTCTGTCAATCTAAGAGGAACCACCATTCTTATCAACAAACATATTACACTAGTGGTGACAATGTTAAGACAAATCACAAACACAATTCCTAATAACTGAACTCTCATTTGCTTGAATCCTGCTGCGGCGCGGCCGCTCTGGAGGCCATAGGCGAGGCCTATGTAATGCTGCCAATCGGGAACCAAGTAGAATATGCGATTGAGTTTTGGGTTGGCAAAGAAGCCGGTGAGGATTCCGCCTAGGGTGCCGGCAACGGCGTGAGTGTGGAACACGGCCATTGTGTCATCGACTCGCTTTAGCAGAGGGATTTTCTTGTGAAGAACCATCATTGTGTACCATGGAATGCTTCCCGACATCATTCCCATCAATATGGCTGCCCATCCTTGCACTACTCCTGTTTTATTTTTTTTAACTTTTTTATATTATGCTTACATAATTGAAATAAATATTTTATATCCTAATTAAATTAGCTTAAGCGGTCATAAATTCGATCAAAACTCCCGAACAAAACAACATTACATTTCTTAATTATTTGCTTTTTTTTTTTGGTTAAACTGATTTTAATTTTTATCTTGTTGGGTACGTACCTGCAGCAGGGGTGATGCAGACCAAGCCAGTGATCATGCCCTGAGTGGCACCAATAACAGAGGGCTTTCCAAAGAAGAGAATGTCGAGAATGAGCCACGTAAGCAAGCTGGTGGCCGTGCATACGTGGGTGTTAAGAACGGCTAGAGATGCATCTGTGCTGGCCGAGTAAGGATCTCCACCGTTGAATCCTGTCCATCCCATCCAAAGTAGCCCTGCTCCTGCTAACATCAGCAATATGTTATTTGGTGGAAACCTTTCCCTGTCCTTGCTCGCCCTTGGTCCCACCTACATGCACCCATTTACCAGTCCATAAGTATATTAAAAATATAGGGGTTATTTAGATTTTACAACTAAATTTATGTTAAAATAATAATTAGATACCGGTAAATATTAAAATATTATATTTATGACAAAATAATATTTTATTACTAATGTTATAAACAAATCCAACATCTTATTATTTTTTCGTTAGTTGACCACTATTTATTTTACCAAACCATTAGTTGATTTAGTTGACCTTAGTATTAAAATGTGATGGTCAACTAAAGGTTTTAATGAAAAAGTAGTAAAATATTATTTTTTTCATAAGTTTAATAGTATAATATATAATTTTAAAATTGGAAGTACTTAATTATTATTATTTTTCATAAGTTTGTAGTAAAATTAAATAACCCTACAAATAATTCACATATAAAATTCAAAATTCAGTTATTAAGGTTACTGATTAGTTACCCAGTAAGCTGCGGTGAAGCCAGCAACACCAGAAGATAAATGAATGACATATCCTCCTGAATAATCAATAATCCCAAGCTTAGATAGCCAGCCCTCGGGGCACCATATGCTATATGCACCAATGGTATAAGAAAATGTAACCCATAGTGGCACGAACAACATCCATGCATGAAAATTCATTCTCCCAAGTAAGGCCCCAGCTATCAAAATCAAAGTGATAGCTGCAAATACAAACTGAAAGTAAACCATTGTTGCATTAGGCAAGTATCCCAAGAAGGCACGACCCAAGAGGAAATTTTGGTCCAAAGAAACATCAGGCCTTCCCAAGACATGGATGAATTTTTTGCCAAATGACATCTGGTACCCCCACCCGACCCAGCAGACCAACACGGCGGCGAAGGCGTAAAGGGCCATGAAGGCTGAGTTCACTGCCCATTTCTTCTTGACGATGCTGCCGTAGAGGATGACGAGGCCCGGCACACTTTGCATGCCCACGAGGGTTGCTGCTGTCAGCTGCCATGCGTTGTCGCCTTTGTTCATCCATGCTGGGCTTGCCTCATCTGGCAACAAGTTCTCCGGGAGCGACGACATTTTGAGTAGAGCTTTTGGAAAGAAAATTAAACAATGATGCCACTAATTCTAATGCAATGTTTTGGTGCATTATATAGTGAGACTTTGTGGATGGTGAGGTTTTTGGATCTGCGCCTGTAACATGCTTAGATTCTGTCACTTTCTTGTATATAATGGAAATTAATGATTTGCCCTTGGGTTGCCCGTCCTTTTGGGTAAGTTTTATATTGTCATTGTGGGGACAAATGTGTCAATTAACATATAATAAGATGTCTGTTTCTTGAGTTTGAGTAGCGGAGAATCCAATAGTTACATTTTGTAAGCCCTGGAAATTCCGTCCGATGTTCGTTGGAGCTTCACAGGATTTGTGATTGATACTTACAATAAGTGCTTGTGATTGGATGGCAAATTTGTTGTTATTAGTGTTGTAAAACAATCAACGAATGCAATAAAATTTATTGAAACAGAAACTTATATACAAAATTACAAACTTATGAACCAAAAACAGAAACTTAATCAACAAATTAAATCTGAAATCGACAGAAACTTACAATGCAAATAATCGAAAAACAAAAACAGCAAACAGACTTTGTAGATTGAGGCTAGCACAGAAGGCTATGTCCTATAGTGGAAATTCGTCCATATTCTTGTGCTTGTAGTTCTTTGAACGTCTGCCACAGGATTCTGTAATACAAATATTACAAATATTTAATCGGTAATTGGGATAATCTGAATTAGCCTCTGACTACTGAATCAGACCATGTTGAGCAGACCCACTGAGCAGACTCTGAAGCAGACCCAACGGAGTGATTCAGACCCACGAGCGAATCAGGCCCTGATGCAGACCCTGGAGATGCGCCTGACGGCAGACCCTGATACGTCTGACGGCAGACCCTGGAGATGTGTCTGACGGCAGACCCTGAAGGCAGAATCAGACCCACACAGCAGACCCTGAGAAGCAGATGCAGAGGTATGAATCAGACCCAAAACGAAGCGCGTCTGGCGTCAGACCCTGAAGTGATGTACGTCTGGCGTCAGACCCTGAAGTGATGTACGTCTGATGAAGCTATCTGCCTCTGACCCTGACGTCTGCTGAAGTCGAGCCTCTGACGATAAGCGAGCTTCAGCTTTGTGCCTCTGCCTCTGAACAAGTCAGCCTCTGACCGAAAGCGTCTGCGTCTGCCTCTGACGCGATGATGAAGGCGAGCCTCTGATCAAGTGAGCCTCTGACCGAACCTCTGAATCATATAGGAACCGAACTGCTGCTTCACTTTCCCGAGGCTTGTTGATGTCAACAATCTCCTTAAAACAAATTTGTCCCCTACCGAAGGTGCAGTAGAATGTGAGACGTTTGTTTCCCAGGATGCAACGGAAAACGAACGAGTATGGGCACCACCAAAACCCGTTCCCAACGAACCACTAAAGTGTTTGAACTCTTCCCAAACAAAAACAAAGAAAACCGAGGACTGTTGTGTGTTCTGTGTGAATCGTATATACAAAAAATGAAAATCCCTCACTGTCTTTTATAGAAGGAAAATAAACATGCCAATTAGTGGGAGACCTTTCACATGAAGTAACCCCCAAATTAATTTAATAGAAGTAAATTAACTGTTATGGAACTTCAAAAGGCTTGGAAAAAATAAAGAGACTTGCAAAAATTGGCTGGGCCGGGCCCGCACAATTTGGTCCAGCATTCGTGTACGCAGGACGCGCGGGTGCACACAAGCCAAGCCTGTTCGGATTTTGATTTGCACCCCCCTGCGCGCGCACGTAGAGAGAGCCTCTATCCTTACAACTCTTACCCATCTACATATGAGCAATCATATATAAACACAACTTCTCTCTAATAGCTTTCCCATGTGGGACAAGCACATTTCTCTTTATTTTCCAACACCAATGGGTGAACTTTGAGCAACAATTTCTCATTCACCCAAGCACCATTTTAAGCATATGAATATACCATTTCGAACTACTCACGGAGGAGTATCCGAATAATTCAATAATAACCACTAACACGAAGTGGACCATGCTTGAAATTGTGCCTCAAAATGCTTACTCATAAGCATTTTCCAACAATCCCCCACAAGAATGAAATTGGCGAAAAAACGTCAAATAAAAATATTTTATAAAACATTTTATTTTTGACCTAGAAGAGTTCAACGGTTCAAAACCTGCATAGGATAGGTAGGCCTCAGCCTTTGAACCTTCCCTTGTGAAAATATATCTCATTTACTGGCTGACAGTGGACGCGATGTCATTGAACTGTATTGCCGTTCATGTAAATGGAAAACATATATCACACAGATGTTTTACCTAACACATCTGAGTTCTCATTATTATGTTCATTTTGGCCATGAACATCAACCTGGTTCTGCGAGAGTTTCTAAGAATTGAGCCCCGTACAATTCCCTTTGAAGCGGCCCCACTTCTCTCTCACATAGGTGATTTCTTATTTAAGAGTATCTCATAATACTCTGCTCGGATTCCCGACGCATAAGAATCATTAAAAGCCTTTGCTTAAACTCTATCCATATGAGCATCACTGTTTCATTTCACCATAGGAATGGACTAGAGAGTAACCCCCTACAGTGAACCAATTATTTCTTTTACGAGTAGGTTGTCCCTTGAACCTAAATCTTGGGATCTCCAGTCAACAAGGTTGGGTTTTCCTTCGTAATAAACATTTATCTAATGGGCTTTAGTCTCATTCCCCTCGATGATTTCACAACTAACTCTCTGTTTAACCCTTTGGTTAGCGGATCTGCAATGTTATCTTTTGACTTTACATAGTCAATCGAAATAACTCCAGTAGAGAGTAATTGTCTAACGGTATTGTGTCTACGACGAATATGTCTAGACTTACCATTATACATATTGTTATGTGCCCTTCCAATTGCAGATTGACTATCGCAATGAATGCAAATTGATGGCACTGGCTTAGGCCAACTTGGAATATCCTCTAGAAAATTTCGAAGCCATTCTGCTTATTCAGCACACTTATCTAATGCAATGAATTATGATTCCATTGTAGATCTGGCTATCACAGTCTGGAATCAACCATCTTAAAATCTAAGAAACGGCCTACGACAATTTCTTAGTACCGACATCCTCAGTTTTATATTTTCGATATAAAGATTCCCAAAGCCCTTTTGTTGTTTTCATTCCGGCGTACACACTGTACAAGGAATCACTTAGCCCATTCAGCACATAATTCCTACATAGGAATTCAGAATGTTTCCAAGCATCGATCGCACTGATCACTTGGATATCAATCTCACCCTCCGTGGGTACATGAGCATATTCCTTTAGGAACCTCGCAAGGTTCAACGTGGTCAAGTAGAAAAATATTTTCTGTTGCCACCGTTTGAAATTCTGTCCACTGGATTTTTCAGGTTTTTCCACGGCAGGATTGACATGACTCACATGTCCAACTGGTTGTCTAGCCATAGAGGCAACAACACATTGGCCAGCCATAGAGGCTGCCAAATTAAGCCCAGAGGCTGAAGCATGTTGGCCAGCCGAAGAGGCTACCACTGTAATTTGGCCAGCCACAGGGGCTGCCACAACATTCTGGCCAGCCGAAGAGGCTACCACATTCGGATCTATTGTGTTTGGACTGTTTTCCATATCCACAGAGTCAATTTGTTTTAAGACTGTTGTACAAATATTACAAATATTTAACGATAATTGGGAAAATCCGAATTTGGCTTAATCTCAGCCCATGATGAGCAAAACAGACCCACACAGCAGACCCTGAGATCAGACCCATAGAGCAGAGCAGACCCTGACAGCAGACCCACACGGTAGACCCTAGAGAGCGGAGTTAGACCCTGGAGGCTAAAGTCAGACCCTGGTGCAAGGTTCAGACCCAACCGCGAGCTTCAGACCCAACGTCGATCCAGACGCACTTCGCTCAGGGTCTCACCACCAGACGTACAACACTTCAGGGTCTGACGCCAGACGCGCTTCGCTCAGGGTCTGAATCGACTTTGGGTCTGAACCTTGCATCAGGGTCTGACTTTACCCTCCAGGGTCTAACTCCGCTCTCCAAGGCCTGTCGTGTGGGTCTGCTGTCAGGGTCTGCTCTGCTCTGTGGGTCTGATCTCAAGGTCTGCTGTGTGGGTCTGTTTTGCCCATCAGGGGCTGAGACTAAGCCAAATTTGGATTTTCCCAATTACCGTTAAATATTTGTAATATTTGTACTACAGATTCAACAATTTGATAATCGAAGATTCTGCATTGAAAATCTGATCCCTGGCGAACTTACTTGGTGTTTGTTTTCAAGATCAAAATAATTTATTTGTATGGAAGATTACTTTCTGTTCAGAAAATCTGTGTCAAGATCTCTGTGACAACTGCTCTGTATATATAAGAAGAGTTGCAAAACGTTTTTCCAATTTCTCAGAAGGGTTGTGTTGATCAGACACACCTTATGAATGTCAAATTCATAAATTTAAATTAGGAAAAAAAGTGTTTAAAATAAGTGAGATATTTAAAGAAACCCCGGGAGCCCAAGAGTCCCAAGACCCAAAGCCCATCTTTGATTTAATTAAATATATAAATTAAATCTAATACCAAACTAACCATCCATCAAGCCCAAGCCCACTTGCTTTTTCCAATTTAATATAAGTGTTTAGAAAACACTTATAAACCTTTCATCTTCTATTTACATTTTAGATGTGGGACTACTCCCACTATTTCTATACGATACATTTGTATAGCAAATAGTGGCGATACTGCACATAGCATGATCCGGAGAAAACTTAAAATCGATACGCATCAGGAGATGTGTCTTTTGGACTTGAACCTTCCATAATAAGTACTTATTGGATTTATCGATGAGTCAGTGTGTATAAGAGACATTGAACTGTTCATCATATTTCATAAATCAAGACAATAAGTATCAAACATATCGAATTTTGACACATTTCAATTCATACGGTTGTGTTCATTTTGGTCATGAACAATCCTAAATTCATATGAGCTTTAGAGAATTTATTCATTTCATTCTCATAAATGCGTCCTCACATTACTCCTATATAGATGACACAACGATTATAAGTATCATGCAATACTAATTTTCTTTCTTCTGTTAGTGTCATTAAGAATGATTAATCATTCATCCTTATCATCATAGATATCATAATGTTTCTTATCAAGGCCGATCTTTGATTTAATTAAATATATATTAATTAAATCTAATACCAAACTAACCATCCAGCAAGCCCAAGCCCAAGCCCACTTGCTTTTTCCAATTTAATATAAGTGTTTAGAAAACACTTATAAACCTTTTATCTTCCATTTATATTTTAGATGTGGGACTACTCCCACGATTTCTATACAAACTTTTACAATACCCCACATTTGTATAGCAAATAGTGGTGATACTGTACATAGCATGATCCGGAGAAAACTTAAAATCGATAAGCATCAGGAGAGGTGTCTTTTGGACTTGAACCTTCCGTAGTAAGTACTTATTGGATTTATCGATGAGTCAGTGTGTATATGAGACATTGAACTGTTCATCATATTTCATAAATCAAGACAATAATTATCACACATATCAAACTTTGACACCTTTCAAATCATACGGTTGTGTTCATTTTGGTCCTGAACAATCCTGGATTCATAAGAGCTTTAGAGAATTTAGTCATTTCATTCTCATAAATGCGACCCCACATTACTCCTATATAGGTGACACAACAATTATAATTATCATGCAATATTAATTTTATTTCTTCTGTTAGTGTCATTAAGAATGATTAATCATTCATCCTTATCATCATAGATAGCATAAGTTTTCTTATCAAGGCCCATCTTTGATTTAATTAAATATATATTAATTAAATCTAATACCAAACTAACCATCCATCAAGCCCAAGCCAAAGCCCACTTGTTTTTTTCAATTTAATATAAGTGTTTAGAAAACACTTATAAACCTTTCATCTTCCATTTACATTATAGATGTGGGACTACTCCCACTATTTCTATACAAACTCTTACAATACCCCACATTTGTATAGCAAATAGTGGCGATACTGTACATACAATGATCCGGAGAAAACTTAAAATCGATACGCATCAGAAGAGGTGTCTTTTGGACTTGAACCTTCCGTAGTAAGTACTTATTGGATTTATCGATGAGTCAGTGTGTATATGAGACATTAAACTGTTCATCATATTTCATAAATCAAGATAATAAGTATCACACATATCGAATTTTGACACCTTTCAATTCATACGGTTGTGTTCATTTTGGTCCTGAACAATCATGAATTCATATGAGCTTTAGAGAATTTATTAATTTCATTCTCATAAATGCGACCCCACATTACTCCTATATAGGTGCACAACGATTATAAGTATCATGCAATACTAATTTTCTTTCTTCTATTTTGCCATTAAGAATGATTAATCATTCATCCTTATCATCATAGATAGCATCATAATTTTTCTTATCAAGGCCCATCTTTGATTTAATTAAATATATATTAATTAAATCTAATACCAAACTAACCATTCATCAGCCCAAGCCCACTTGCTTTTTCCAATTTAATATAAGTGTTTAGAAAACAATTATAAACATTTTATCTTCCATTTATATTTTAGATGTGGGACTACTCCCACTATTTCTATACAAACTCTTACAAAACCCCACATTTGTATAGCAAATAGTGGCGATACTGTACATAACATGATCCGGAGAAAACTTAAAATCGATACGCATCAGGAGAGGTGTCTTTTGGACTTGAACCTTCCATAGTAAGTACTTATTGGATTTATCGATTAGTTAGTGTGTATATGAGACATTGAATGTTCATCATATTTCATAAATCAAGATAATAAGTATGACACATGTCGAATTTTGACATCTTTCAATTCATACGGTTGTGTTCATTTTGGTCATGAACAATCCTAGATTCGTAGGAGTTTTAAAGAATTCATTCATTTCATTCTCATAAATGCGACCCCACATTACTCCTATATAGATGACACAACAATTATAAATATCATGCAATACTAATTTTCTTTATTCTGTTAGTGTCATTAAGAATGATTAATCTTTCATCCTTATCATCATAGATAGCATAATTTTTCTTATCAAGGCCCATCTTTGATTTAATTAAATATATATTAATTAAATCTAATACCAAACTAACCTTCCATCAAGCCCAAGGCCAAGCCCACTTGCTTTTTTCAATTTAATATAAGTGTTTAGAAAACACTTATAAACCTTTCATCTTCCATTTACATTATAGATGTGGGACTACTCCCACTATTTCTATACAAACTCTTACAATACCTCACATTTGTATAGCAAATTGTGGCGATACTGTACATACAATGATCAAGAGAACTTAAAATCGATACGCATCAGAAGAGGTGACTTTTGGACTTGAACCTTTTGTAGTAAGTACTTATTGGATTTATCGATGAGTCAATATGTATATGAGACATTAAACTGTTCATCATATTTTATAAATCAAGATAATAAGTATCACACATATCGAATTTTGACACCTTTCAATTCATACGGTTGTGTTAATTTTGGTCATGAACAATCCTGAATTCATATGAACTTTAGAGAATTTATTCATTTTATTCTCATAAATGCGACCCCACATCACTCCTATATAGGTGGCACAACGATTATAAGTATCATGCAATACTAATTTTCTTTCTTCTGTTTTGTCATTAAGAATGATTAATCATTCATCCTTATCATCATAGATAGCATAATTTTTCTTATCAAGGCCCATCTTTGATTTAATTAAATATATATTAATTAAATCTAATACCAAACTAGCCATTCATCAAGCCCAAGCCCACTTGCTTTTTCCAATTTAATATAAGTGTTTAGAAAACAAATATAAACATTTTATCTTCCATTTATATTTTAGATGTGGGACTACTCCCACTATTTTTATACAAACTCTTACAATACCCCACATTTGTATAGAAAATAGTGGCGATACTGTACATAACATGATCTGGAGAAAATTTAAAATCGATACGCATCAGGAGAGGTGTCTTTTGGACTTGAACCTTCCGTAGTAAGTACTTATTGGATTTATCGATGAGTCAGTGTGTATAGGAGACATTGAACTGTTCATCATATTTCATAAATCAAGACAATAAGTAGCACACATATCGAATTTTGACACCTTTCAGTTCATACGGTTGTGTTCATTTTGGTCCTGAACAATCCTGGATTTATAGGAGCTTTAGAAAATTTAGTCATTCATTCTCATAAATACGACCCCACATTACTCCTATATAGGTGACACAACGATTATAAGTATCATGCAATACTAATTTTCTTTCTTCTGTTAGTGTAATTAAGAATGATTAATCATTCATCATTATCATCATAGATAGCATAATTTTTCTTATCACGACCCATCTTTGATTTAATTAAATATATATTAATTAAATCTAATACCAAACTAACCATCCATGAAGCCCAAGCCCAAGCCCACTTGCTTTTTCCAATTTAATATAAGTGTTTAGAAAACACTTATAAACCTTTCATCTTCCATTTACATTTTAGATGTGGGACTACTCCCACGATTTTTATACAAACTCTTACAATACCCCACATTTGTATAGCAAATAGTGGCGATACTGTACATAGCATGATCCGGAGAAAACTTAAAATCGATACGCATCAGGAGAGGTGTGTTTTGGACTTGAACCTTCCGTAGTAAGTACTTATTGGATTTATCAATGAGTCAGTGTGTATAGAGACATTGAACTGTTCATCATATTTCATAAATCAAGACAATAAGTATCACACATATCGAATTTTGACACCTTTCAATTCATACGGTTGTGTTCATTTTGGTCCTTAACAATCCTGGAGTCATAGGAGCTTTAAAGAATTTAGTCATTTCATTCTCATAAATGTGACCCCACATTACTCCTATATATGATCCGGAGAAAACTTAAAATCGTTACGCATCAGGAGAGGTGTCTTTTGGACTTTAACATTCCGTTGTAAGTACTTATTTGATTTATTGATGAGTCAGTGTGTAAATGAGACATTAAAATGTTCATCATATTTCATAAATCAAGACAATAAGTATCAAACATATCGAATTTTGACACATTTCAATTCATACGGTTGTGTTCATTTTGGTCCTGAACAATCCTAGATTCATATGAGCTTTAGAGAATTTATTCATTTCATTCTCATAAATGCGTCCCCACATTACTCCTATATAGGGACACAACGATATAAGTATCATGCAATATTAATTTTCTTTCTTTGTTAGTGTCATTAAAAATGATTAATCATTCATCCTTATCATCATAGATAGCATAATTTTTCTTATCAAGGCCCATCTTTGATTTAATATATATATATATATATATATATATATATATATATATATATATATATATTAAATCTAATACCAAACTAACCATCCATCAAGCCCAAGCCCAATCCCACTTGTTTTTCCCAATTTAATATAAGTGTTTAGAAAACACTTATAAACCTTTCATCTTCCATTTACATTTTAGATGTGGGACTACTCCCACTATTTCTATACAATTCTTACAATACCCCACATTTGTATAGCAAATAGTGGCGATACTGTACATAGCATGACCCGGAGAAAACTTAAAATCGATACGCATCAGGAGATGTGTCTTTTGGACTTGAACCTTCCGTAGTAAGTACTTATTGGATTTATCAATGAGTCAGTGTGTATAAGAGACATTGAACTGTTCATCATATTTCATAAATCAAGACAATAAGTATCACACATATCGAATTTTGACACCTTTCAATTCATACGGTTGTGTTCATTTTGGTCCTTAACAATCCTGGAGTCATAGGAGCTTTAGAGAATTTAGTCATTTCATTCTCATAAATGTGACCCCACATTACTCCTATATATGATCCGGAGAAAACTTAAAATCGTTACGCATCAGGAGAGGTGTCTTTTGGACTTTAACATTCCGTTGTAAGTACTTATTGGATTTATTGATGAGTCAGTGTGTAAATGAGACATTAAAATGTTCATCATATTTCATAAATCAAGACAATAAGTATCAAACATATCGAATTTTGACACATTTCAATTCATACGGTTGTGTTCATTTTGGTCCTGAACAATCCTAGATTCATATGAGCTTTAGAGAATTTATTCATTTCATTCTCATAAATGCGTCCCCACATTACTCCTATATAGGTGACACAACGATAATAAGTATCATGCAATATTAATTTTCTTTCTTTTGTTAGTGTCATTAAAAATGATTAATCATTCATTCTTATCATCATAGATAGCATAATTTTTCTTATCAAGGCCCATCTTTGATTTAATTATATATATATATATATATATATATATATATATATATATATATATATATATATATTAAATCTAATACCAACTAACCATCCATCAAGCCCAAGCCCAATCCCACTTGTTTTTCCCAATTTAATATAAGTGTTTAGAAAACACTTATAAACCTTTCATCTTCCATTTACATTTTAGATGTGGGACTACTCACTATTTCTATACAAATTCTTACAATACCCCACATTTGTATAGCAAATAGTGGCGATACTATACATAGCATGATCCGGAGAAAACTTAAAATCGATACGCATCAGGAGATGTGTCTTTTGGACTTGAACCTTCCGTAGTAAGTTTTTATTGGATTTATCGATGAGTCAGTGTGTATAAGAGTCATTGAACTGTTCATCATATTTCATAAATCAAGACAATAAGTGTCACATATATCGAAATTTGACACCTTTCAATTTATACGGTTGTGTTCAATTTGGTCCTGATCAATCCTGGATTCATATGAGCTTTAGAGAATTTAGTCATTTCATTCTCATAAATGCGACCCCACATTACTCCTATATATGGTGACACAACGATTATAAGTATCTTGCAATACTAATTTTCTTTCTTTTGTTAGTGTCATTAAGAATGATTAATCATTCATCCTTATTATCATAGATAGCATAATTTTTCTTATCATAGGAATGAGTAGTTTGTTATGCTCTATTACTTGAGTTTCACCCAACTAGTTTGCCATATTGAACCTAAAATTGAATTACCAATTTTCTAGGTTGGGTTTCCGCTAAGTTACTTATCATTGTATTGGCTTTAAGCTCATTCCCCTCGATAAATATAAAACTTGCTCCTTTGGTATACCCTTTGTTAATTGATCTGCAATATTCTACTTTGATTTTACAAAATCAATGGAAATAATGCCAGTCGAGAGCATGTGTTTTATTGTGTTATGTCTATGTCTTATGTGCCTTGACTTCCCATTATACATATGGCTCTTTTCTCTCCTAATAGCAGCCATACAGTCACAATGCACATATATGGCCGTCACAGGTTGAGGCCACATTGGAATATCTTCCAAGAAATTCTTTAGTCATTCCGCTTCTTCAGCATCTTTATCCAAGGCTATGAATTCTAATTCCATTGTTGAACGTGTTATACATGTTTGTTTTTTGTGATTTCCAAGATACTGCAGCCCCACCAAGTGTAAATACATATCCACTTGTTGTTTTTTCCGCATCCTTCGAAATCCAATTGACATCACTATATCCTTCAAAACTGGTGGATATTTGGTATAATGTAACCCATACTTCATTGAGTATTTTAGGTATCTCAATACTCTAACTAAAGCATCTCAATGATCCTTTGAGGGATTACTAGTATATCTTGCCAATCTATTCACAGAGTAGGCAATGTCCGATCTAGTACAATTCGTGATGTATTGTAGTGTGCCAATTATACGAGAATATTCTAGTTGTGACACATTATCCCCAATATTTTTCTTTAATCTACTCTTAGGATCAAAATGAGTTTTAGACGGACTACTATCAAAATGTCCAAATTTCTGAAGAATTGCTTCCACATAGTGTGATTGGCTGAGAATATAGCCATCACTACTTCTTTGAATTCGAATTCCTAAGATAACATAAGCTTTTCCCATGTATTTCATATCAAAGGTCGAATTCAATATTTTCTTTATGGAGTTTATGACATTTAGATTTGGTCCCATGATGAGCATATCATCAACATATAAACATACAATGACATATGAATCATTATTCATTTTCTTGATGTAAACACATTTATCACATTCATTTATCCGAAATCCATGTGATAACATTGTATGATCGAATTTCTCATGCCATTGTTTGGGCGCTTGTTTAAGTCCATAAAGTGACTTCACAAGTTTACAAACTTTTTTCTCTTGTCCTACAAACCCTTCAGGTTGTTCCTATAAATTTCTTCATCTAACTCACCATTCAAGAATGCAATTTTTACATCCATTTGATGTATTTCCAAATTATAAATTGCTACAATCGTAATTAACATCCTTATAGATGTTATTCTGATTATTGGTGAGTATGTGTCAAAGAAATCAAGTCCTTGTTTTTACGGTATCCTTTAGCTACCAAACGAGCTTTGTATTTATCAATTGTACCATCCTTCAATTTATTTTTGAATATCCATTTGTAACAATCGGTTTGCAACCAGATGGTAAGTCTACTAACTCTCATGTATGGTTTTGTAGAATGGATTCTACTTCACTATTTATTGCTTCTTTCCAATAAATAGATTCAGAAGAAGTTATGACCTCTTAATATGTTTGAGGTTCAGCTTCCGTGATAAAAGTTAAAAAATCAGGTCCATAATCTTTTGCTACCTTGATTATTTTTCCTCTTCTAGGTTCTAACTCTTCCTCTTGGAGAGTTGATGTTGATTTATTTGGTTCCAAAATCTTGTCTTGAACACCGGATGAAGAGGCAATATCAACCCTGTTCTCTTGACTAAATTCAAGCTCTTTACGTTTATTTTTATTAAGTCTATCCTTATAATGAAATATATGCTCAAACCATTCAGCATTATTAGACTCAATAATGGTATTTACTTGGATATCCGAAATTCCAGATTTAATTACTAGAAATTGGTATGTTGCACTATTTTTAGCATATCCAATAAACACATAACCAATAGTTTTAGGTCAAAGTTTAACTCTTTTAGGCAAGAGAACTTGAACCTTTGCTAGGTATTTTTAGGATTTTGTATGCCGATAGCCTTTTCTTCCATTTTTCATATGGATATTGATCACTCTTCTTCGATGGAATTCTGTTCAATATAGTGTTAGCCGTATGTAAAGCTTCACCCCACATATTATGTGGTAAACCAGAACTGTTAAGCATGGAATTCATCATATTCATTAATGTTCTATTTTTCCGTTCAGCCACCTCATTCTGTTGAGGAGTGTAGGGTCCTGGTTTGATGAATTATTCCATTAGAAGAACAAAATTTGCGAAGGCATTAGATTTATATTCTCCGCTCTATCAGATCGCAATATTTTGATCTTCTTGTCTAACTGATTTTCCACCTCAGCTTTATATGTCTTAAACATATTCAAATATTCGTTTTTACTATGTATTAAATATACATAACAATATCTACTACTATCATCTATGAAAGTGATGTAGTAATTCTTTCCACCACGACTTGGTATTGATTTAAAATCACCCAAATCTGTATGAATTAATTCTAACAATTCATTCGACCTTTTAGTCACAGATTTATAGGACTTGCTAGCAAACTTTGATTCAACACAAGTTTCATATTTATGCATATTATCTTTTATACAATAAGGCAGCAAACCAAGATTAATCATTATATCCATACATTTAAAGTTTATGTGACCTAGCTAGCATGCCATAATTTAGAAGATTCAAGCAAGTAAACAGAAGCCTTATTTATTTTACTAATAGTAGCATCATCAATTACATTGAGTTTGAAGAGCCCTTCAGAGAGGTAGCCATTTCCTACAAATATTTCCCCTTAGTGAGAATAAATTTGTCATATTCAAATACAAGTTTAAAACCCTTCTTGCTTAAAAACAGAACCAGAAACAAGATTTTTAGTAATTTCAGGGACATGTAGTACATCATAAGAGCAAGTTCTTTCCCGGAAGTGAATTTCAGAACCACTTTCCCTTTTCCAGCAACAGTTACAGCAGTTGCATTGCCCATATATAACTTTCATCGCCATTGTTAGGAGTGTAGGTGAGAAACATATTTCTGTTTCCATAAATATGTCTTGTTGCACCAGTATCCATCCACCAATCTTTACTGTTAGTCAATAAATTGACTGAAGAAACAATAACACAAATAAAATCTTCTTCAACAATATTTACTTGTTTGTGGCTGTTCTTATCATTTGGACCAGATTTCCTTTCTTGTGGCGGCAGTCTAGTGCTTGGTGTCCAATTTTTCCACACACCCAACAAGAACCTTTAATTCCCTTGAAATTCTTCCTTTTTGCAGCAAGAACTTTCTGAGTTTTATCTTTCCCTTTATTGTTCCATTTATTCTCCTGGTTTTGAGGCTTAGGCTTTGACACCTATCCACTCTCAATGACATTCGCTTTGGATTCAAATTCTAAAACATTCAGCCTTTCACTCTTGCAGTGATCTTCTTGAACCCTCAGTTTAAGAACCAGATCCTCCATTGACATATCAGTCTTTTTATGCTTCAAATGTATCATGAAATCATTCCAAGATTGAGACAATTTTTCTATCATAGATCCGACAGTAAACTGTACCGGTAGTACCATGCCTTCTACCGCAAGTTCATGGATAAGAATCTGTAATTCTTCGACTTGGTTGACAACAGTCTTTGAATCCACCATTTGGTATTTTAGAAATTTCCCAACAATGAAATTCTTTGAACCAGCATCTTCGATCTTATATTTATTTTCCAAGGATTCCCATAGTTCATTGGCAGTTGTAGGCATTGCATTTTTGCATACCAGCCCAATGACGAGCCTCGTAAAGAGGCACTACCTTTTCATCGTGGAAGTCGCGGAAAGCGGCCGTCGGAAAGGGAAAGTCAAGAATTGACGTTTTGTGGATTTTATTCGCTCGTTTGCTTCGGGTTCGTCGTCGCCTTTTCCATTTCAGAATCATCCTTCGCTCGGAACCTTTTCCTCTCGCTCTTTCTCGTGCCTATCCTCTCTCTCTGATTTTCCTTGCTTGTGACCCTTTAACTTCCATGCAAAATTAAAATCTACCAACCAATTAAATTAATTTGAATTAAATTAAATTATTAAAAATTACCAACCAATTAAATAACAATTTAACACCAAATAACGAAAATAATAAACCAAAGCCCACCCTTCACGTGACAACCCATAACTCCTTTCCAAACCACAAAGCAACAAACCATACCCATAACCACTCTGCAAGCCTTCACGCCCATGCATCTCATCAAACACAAAATAACAAAAACAACCATCATCTCCACTGACCCTCCATACTACCCATGATCATACCCATACACCTAGCCTTCACCCCCCCACTGACCAGACGGCCGGACCATCAATCATTTTCCCTCTAATCTCACAAAACGAAAGACCTCTCAACGCATCAAAAAAACCCTGACCAGATTCATTCTCGGATAGCCTCACTTCAGCCCGCTGGGAGCACCACTCAATAAACTCTCTCCACACTCCATTTCCACACCTCACACAGACCACGCACTGCCCTCTAACTCACGCATAGATCACTCCCCTTGGTTCACGTCAATAGCCTTCACAGCAGCCCATCTACTGCCTCATCATCCCAGCCACTGCGCATCATAAGCCCTTCACACCACACGCTTGCCTCTTCACGCTGATCACCTCCTTCACGCCCAGCCACTGCGCACCTTGAGCCCCCTCACGCAACTCATGAAAAACAGCTCACCCTAGCAGCCCTGAACCGTCCAGAAAAGAGAGCCTCTGACCTTCACAAGCACTGAACCCTCTCGGCCTCACCCCCTAACCCCACAGCCACGCTGAATCTGCCCACCAAATCGACCCACATGTTGCAGCACCTCACACGCATATATGACTGACTGCCTTCACTCAGCCCCTCAAGTCCCTTCACCACGCCAAATAACCCACATGAAGTAGTCTTCACGTAGCCCTCAACACCATGCATTCACAAGCCACAAAACCCTTCATGCATCAGCTCACAGGCCCTTCATTCACGAGTACACACTGACCAAACCAGAGAAATAAAAAACACACACGCGTGAAACAAACAACAGACCATCAGCATCACCACCATCATCACCCACTCAGCTATCATAAACGAGCGCAAGCCTCACTCCCACATCGCCCAGCAGCCACAAATCTCACCTAGCCCTTATATTCAACAGCCCGTAAACAGACTTACCATGCAGCCCCATGCACGTTCACCCCCTTTCTGATCAGCTTCAACTCACGCCAGTAGCAGCCCCTAAACCAGCCACATGACTGCTCCCCTAACTACACATGCACACTGACCGTGACCTAAAATAACCCTAAACCAGGAAACCGAAGCCTAAACAACCCAAAAACCGAGACATAAATGACTCAAAAATAACCAAGAGAGAGAAAGAGAATTT
Source organism: Zanthoxylum bungeanum (assembly GCA_019454045.1). Taxonomy (NCBI): domain Eukaryota; kingdom Viridiplantae; phylum Streptophyta; class Magnoliopsida; order Sapindales; family Rutaceae; genus Zanthoxylum; species Zanthoxylum bungeanum. Next base: position 21,440 of record SKCR01028238.1, read on the forward strand.
GAGTTGAAAAAGAGAGAAAACAGCGAGTGAAAATAACAGAAAAGTACAGAAAAATGACAAGTGGAAATAACGAGTGAAACGGCAAAAACGGCGAGTTGAAACTGTGAGAATACAGATAAAACGGTAAACTGTAACCGCGGGTGAAAACAGTGGAAATGGCAGAAACAGCGGATCCGTTGAAACGGACAAAACATTGAAAACGGCGAACCCGGACAAAACAGCGGAAAAATCGCATCAGTGAGCACAGTGGAATGATAACCCTTCCGGCACCGCAGAACGCACTCCCGGACAGCGACTAAAAGGTAAGACCTGAGGGCACCCTTTGTTACTTTACTGTTACGGACGCGGCGTATTCGGTTGACGTCAGATACGTCTAATCAGTATGCGAGGTCCTACATTAATAGTGGCCAAGTTACTGGCCCACATGTTTATTTTTTGTATTTGTTATGTTATGAAAACTCATTTTCGAAGCATGTAAATTTAAATGTAAGATTTATTTTTATGAATGTGAATTAGGTTGAATTATCATTGTACATGTATGTTAAGTAGTTTTGATTAATATTGCACAAATCACAAACATTACAAGATGACATAAAGTAAGAGACCATTCCGAACCCAAAGGTTTGAGGTCTTCTCTTGCGAGGGGTGAGTGCGGCCTTAAATCTCATTTTCCCGGCTCACACCGGGTGGCGACTCCATGTTATTTCGTACTTCTCAACTAGGCCGCAAGCCTAGGACAGCGTCGCCCAGGTCCTGTTGTCTACAGCAGTCTTATAAGATCTGTATACATCATACAAAGAATCATCAAGGCTATTCAGAATATAATTCATACATAAAAACTCACTGTGTTTTCATGCACTAATTGCATTGAGTTTTTCTGCAGGAATATTATCTCCCTCTGCCACAGGGCATTCTTCCTTGACGATATGTGCAAGGTTCAATATTGTTAAAAAAAACAACATTTTCTGTTGCCATCGTTTGAAATCCAGTCCTTTGAACTTGTTTGGTTTCTCAACATGAGGCTTCACAACATTCGCATATTGTTCCATTGAGAATATTCAGCTATAGATTGTTGTAAAACAATCAACGAATGCAATAGAATTTATTGAAACAGAAACTTATATACAAAATTACAAACTTATGAACCAAAAATAGAAACTTAATCAACAAATTAAATCTGAATTGACAGAAACTTACAATGCAAGTAATCGAAAAACAAAAATAGAAAATTGACTTTGTAGATTGAGGCTAGCACAGAAGGCTATGTCCTATAGCGGAAATTTGCCCCTACTATTGTGCTTGTAGTTCTTCGGACGTCTGCCACCAGGATTCAACAATCTGATAATCGAAGATTCTGCACTGAAAATCTGATCCCTGGCGAACTTACTTAGTGTTTGTTTTCAAGATCAAAATAATTTATTTTTATGGAAGATTACTTTCTGTTCAGAAAATCTTTGTCAAGATCTATGTGACAATTGCTCTATATATATAGGAATAGTTGCAAAATGTTTTTCCAATTTCTCAGAAGGGTTGTGTTGATCAGACACAATGTTCTGATTCAAATCCAAAAATTTAAATTAGGAAAAAATGTTTTTAAAATAAGTGAGGTATTTAATGAAACCCCAAAAGCCCAAGAGCCCCAAGGCCCAAGGCTTATCTTTGATTTAATTAAATATATATTAAATAAATCTAATACTAAACTAACCATCCATCAAGCCCAAGCCCACTTGCTTTTTCCAATTTAATACAAGTGTTTAGAAAACACTTAAAAACCTTTAATCTTCTATTTACATTTTAGATGTGGGACTACTCCCACTATTTCTATACAAACTCTTACAATACCCCACATTTGTATAGCAAATAGTGGCGATACTGTACATAGCATGATCCAGAGAAAACTTAAAATCGATACGCATCAGGAGAGGTGTCTTTTGGACTTGAACCTTCCGTAGTAAGTACTTATTGGATTTATCGATGGTCAGTGTGTATATGAGTCATTGAATTGTTCATCATATTTCAGAAATCAAGACAATAAGTATCACACATATCGAATTTTGACACCTTTCAATTCATACGGTTGTGTTAATTTTGGTCCTGAATAATCCTGAATTCATAGGAGCTTTAGAGAATTTAGTCATTTCATTCTCATAAATGTGACCCCACATTACTCCTATATAGGTGACACAATGATTATAAGTATCATGCAATACTAATTTTCTTTCTTCTCTTAGTGTCATTAAGAATGATTAATCATTCATCCTTATCATCATAGATAACATAATTTTTCTTATCAAGGCTCTTCTTTGATTTAATTAAATATATATTAATTAAATCTAATACCAAACTAACCATCCATCAAGCCCAAGCCCAAGCCCAAGCCCACTTGTTTTTTCCAATTTAATATAAGTGTTTAGAAAACAGTTATAAACCTTTAATCTTCCATTTACATTTTAGATGTGGGACTACTCTCACTATTTCTATACAAACTCTTACAATACCACCACAATTGTATAGCAAATAATGGTGATACTGTACATAGCATGATCCGGAGAAAACTTAAAATCGATACGCATCAGGACATGTGTCTTTTGAACTTGAACCTTCTGAAGTAAGTACTTATTGGATTTATCAATGAGTCAGTGTGTATATGAGTCATTGAACTGTTCATCATATTTCATAAATCAAGACAATAAGTATCACACATATCGAATTTTGACACCTTTCAATTCATACGGCTGTGTTCATTATGTCCTGAACAATCCTGGATTCATAGGAGCTTTAGAGAATTTAGTCATTTCATTCTCATAAATGTGACCCCACATTACTCCTATATAGGTGACACAACGATTATAAGTATCATGCAATACTAATTTTCTTTCTTCTCTTAGTGTCATTAAGAATGATTAATCATTCATCCTTATCATCATAGATAGCATAATTTTTCTTATCAAGGCCCATCTTTGATTTAATTAAATATATATTAATTAAATCTAATACCAAACTAACCATCCATAAAGCCCAAGCCCACTTGCTTTTTCCAATTTAATATAAGTGTTTAGAAAACACTTATAAACCTTTCATCTTCCATTTACATTTTAGATGTGGGACTACTCCCACTATTTCTATACAAACTCTTACAATACCCCACATTTGTATAGCAAATAGTGGCGATACTGTACATAGCATGATCCAGAGAAAACTTAAAATCGATACGCATCAGGAGAGGTGTCTTTTGGACTTGAACCTTCCGTAGTAAGTACTTATTGGATTTATCGATGAGTCAGTGTGTATATGAGACATTGAACTGTTCATCATATTTCATAAATCAAGACAATAAGTATCACACATATCGAATTTTGACACCTTTCAATTCATACGGTCGTGTTCATTTTGGTCCTTAACAATCCTGGAGTCATAGGAGCTTTAGAGAATTTAGTCATTTCATTCTCATAATGTGACCCCACATTACTCCTATATATGTGACACAACGATTATAAGTATCATGCAATACTAATTTTCTTTCTTCTGTTAGTGTCATTAAGAATGATTAATCATTCATCCTTATCATCATAGATAGCATAATTTTTCTTATCAATGCCCATCTTTGATTTAATTAAATATATATTAATTAAATCTAATATCAAACTAACCATCCATCAAGCCCAATCCCAAGCCCACTTGTTTTTTCCAATTTAATATAAGTGTTTAGAAAACACTTATAAACCTTTAATTTTCCATTTACATTTTAGATGTGGGACTACTCCAACTATTTCTATACAAACTCTTACAATACCCCAATTTTGTATAGCAAATAGTGGCGATACTGTACATAGCATGATCCGGAGAAAACTTAAAATCGATACGCATCAGGAGATGTGTCTTTTGGACTTGAACCTTCTGAAGTAAGTACTTATTGGATTTATCGATGAGTCAGTGTGTATAGGAGTCATTGAATTGTTCATCATATTTCATAAATTAAGACAATAAGTATCACACATATCGAATTTTGACACCTTTCAATTCATACGATTGTGTTTATTTTTGTCCTGAACAATCCTTGATTCATAGGAGCTTTAGAGAATTTAGTCATTTCATTCTCATAAATGCGACCCCACATTACTCCTATATAGGTGACACAACGATTATAGTATCATGCAATACTAATTTTCTTTCTTCTGTTAGTGTCATTAAGAATGATTAATCATTCATCCTTATCATCATAGGTAGCATAATTTTTCTTATCAAGGCCCATCTTTGATTTAATTAAATATATATTAATTAATCTAATATCAAACTAACCATCCATATTGCCCAAGCCCACTTGCTTTTTCCAATTTAATATAAGTGTTTAGAAAACACTTATAAACTTTTCATCTTCCATTTATATTTTAGATGTGGGACTACTGTCACTATTTTTATACAAACTCTTACAATTAGCATATAAAATTATATTGTTATACCACTGATCACGTATATGTTGACCCTCACCCGACAGTCCTCATCCCCTTATAAAATAACATTATTATCCTTCCTCTTTTAAAAAAATTATTTTTCGATTTAATTATTTTATTTCCTTATTTAATTATTTTATTTTACCTTTTGATTTAATTTTTTTTATCCCATTTAATTTTTCTTTATATTTATATTCTTTTCTCTTTTACTTATTTAATAAATCTTTTTTTTGTGTGTTTCTTTATTTATTTATTTTTCTTTTAATTCTTTATTAATTTATTTAACACTACTGATGTATAATAGATAATGTTCTCTTTTATGTTAGTAATAATTTTTCATTTGTGACTAAAATAAATATATATATAACTTGCGAACACACACTTTTTTCAAATGAAAAGTCTCTTAAACCAATATTATTTTAGTCATATTCAGAGGAAAATACATGTAATAATACACAAATAAATATAAATAAAATATAAAAACACAAATTTTAATTTATGTTGCCTCCAAAGTCTTCTCTTGATAATAAATAAAGTAGAAAAGAGATAAATATAATAAATAAAATATATAAAGAATATTAAATAAATAAAGTCAAAAAATTAGAAAATAATTAAATAAATGAATTTAATTAATAAGATAAAAATAATAAAATAATTAATTAACTAATAATTATATATTTATATATGATTTTTTAGAGAAATGGGTAATATTGTAAATTTGTTGGGAGGAGTCTGTCATGGGAGGAGGGAAAAGGACCACTCATGTCGGTCAATGTGTAAGAGCAGTAGATTCAGGATCATCTGTTGGAAAACCTTTTGAAGTTTCCTAAAAGTTAATTAATTCCATTAATTAACTTGGTACTTCAAACGAAATGTCTCATTAATGAATGATAAATGGCATACTTATTTAGTGTTCCATAAAAGTTAATTAACTTCATTAATTAATTTGGTAAAGGTCTCGTTAATGAATGATAAATGGCATACTTATTTAGTGTTCCATAAAAGTTAATTAATTTCATTAATTAATTTAGTACTTCAAACGAGATGTCTCATTAATAAATAATAAATGTCATATTTAATTTTTTTTTCCTCCTCTTCTATATATAGAGAGCATTGTTTTCGTTTTTAATATAGAAAGAAAACACAAAAAAAAAAAAAAAACTTGGCATTTTTGCTTGAGTTTCTCTTTGTTTTCGGTTTCAAAAGAGTTCAAACACTTTTGTGGTTCGTTGGATACGAGTTCGGTGGTGCCCTTGCTCGTTCGTTTTCCGTTGCATCCTGGGAAACAATCGTCTCACGTTCTACTGCACCTTCGGTAGGGGACGAATTTGTTTTAAGGAGATTGTTGACTTCAACAAGCCTCGGAAAGAAAAAGTAGTTCAGCTCAGCAATTCTTCCAGAGACAGAGATACTTTCATCGCATTCAGAGGCAGACGCTTTCTTTCTCGTCAGAGGCTCGATTTTTGAAGACGTCAGAGGCATAGGCTTATTTGAGAGGCAGACGCATCATCTGGGTCTATTTTAAGCATCAGTGGCTGAAATAAAGCCTAATTCAGATTTCCTTGTAACTACCGTTTGATAATACTTGTACTACAGTCTTAAAACAAATTCGGTTCTGTGGATATGGAAATCAGTCCAAACACAGTTGATCCAAATGTGGCAGCCTCTTCGGCTGGCCAAAGTGCTGTGGCAGCCTCTTCGGCTGGCCAACATGTTTCAGCCTCTGGGCTTAATCTGGCAGCCTCTGGGGCTGGCCAAGGTGTTGCTGCCACTATGGCTAGTCAACCTATTGGACATGTGAGCCATGTCAATCCTGCTGCGGAAAAACCTAAGAAATTCCGTGGTCATAATTTCAAAAGGTGGCAACAGAAGATGTTTTTCTACTTGACCACGTTGAACCTTGCGAGGTTTCTAAAGGAAGATGCTCATGTACCCAAAGAGGGTGAGATTGATATCCAAGTCATCAGTGCCATCGATGCTTGGAAACATTCTGAATTCCTATGTCGGAATTATGTGCTGAATGGGCTAAGTGATTCATTGTACAGTGTGTACGCCGGAATGAAAACAGCTAAAGGGCTTTGGGAATCTTTAGATCGAAAATATAAAACTGAGGATGCCGGTACTAAGAAATTTGTCGTAGGCCGTTTCCTAGATTTTAAGATGATTGATTCCAAAACTGTGTTAAGCCAAGTACAAGAACTGCAGATTATTCTAGCAGAAATTCATGCTGAGAGGATGAGTTTCAGTGAAACCTTCCAAGTAGCCTCGATAATTAAGAAACTACCACATGGTTGGAAAGATTTCAATAATTATATAAAGCATAAGCGAAAAGAAATGAGCATTGAAGACTTGGTTCTTAAGTTGAGAATTGAGGAAGATAACCGAGTTTCTGATAAGAGAGGAATGACTCATGAGGCCAAAGCAAATGTTGTCGAACATGGCCATAAGAACAAGAACCTCAAGAACAAAGGGTCAAAGATGGGCCCTAAAGGAGGAGTTTCCAAGAAATCCAAATTCAACAAGGATGCTTCAACTGTGACAAAATGGGTCATAAGTCTTCTGAGTGTAGACTGCCGAAGAAGAAAAAACAAGAGGCTAATATGCTGGAAAACATTACTCAAGATGTTTCAGACATTAACCTTTCTGCTGTGGTTTCTGAAGTGAATCTGGTGGGTTCTAACCCAAGAGAGTGGTGGATTGACACTGGTGCCACTCGACATGTGTGCTCGGATAAGAGCATGTTTTATTCATTTGAGCCTGCTGGTAATGGGAAAAAATATACATGGGAAATTCAGCAACATCTGAGATTGAAGGTCAAGGAAAGGTGATTCTGAAGATGACCTCTGGGAAAGAGTTGACTCTGAATAATGTTCTGTATGTACCAAAAATACGGAAGAATCTTGTGTCTGGATTGCTTCTGAACAAGCATGGATTTCGGATGGTGTTCGAGTCTGATAAAGTAGTTTTAACTAAAAATGGATGTATGTGGGAAAAGGGTATGTAACTGATGGGCTTTTTAAGCTCAATGTAATGGTTGTTAAACCCAAGAATATCAATAAAGCTAGTTCTTCTGCTTATATTGTTGAGTACTCTAATCTTTGGCATGGTAGATTAGGACATGTTCTTAATTCATTCATTGAGAAAATTAATTAACATGAATCACATTCCCAATTTTAAAATTGATAACAAAAATAAGTGTGATACTTGTGTTGAGGCAAAACTAACAAGATCATCTTTTCATAGTATTGAAAGAAACTCTGAACCACTTGATCTAATTCATACCGATGTATGTGATTTTAATTCAATATAATCGAGAGGCGGTAATAAATATTTTATTACCTTTATTGATGATTGCACAAGATTTTGCTATGTGTATTTATGAAAAGCAAGGACGAAGCTATAGAGAAATTTATTCTCTATAAGAATGAAGTTGAGAACCAACTGAATAAAAGAATTAAGGAGTTAAGAAGTGATCGTGGTGGTGAGTATGTTTTCCCTTTTGAATCACTTTGTGAACAAAATGGAATCATACATCAAACCACAGCTCCTTATTCACCTCAATCCAATGGGATTGCGGAACGTAAGAATCGTACCTTGAAAGAGATGATGAACGCTATGTTAATCAGCTCTGGCTTACCTCAGAATATGTGGGGAGAAGCTGTCTTATCAGCTAATTACCTTTTAAATAAGGTACCACGGAAAGAAGCAGGGAAAACTCCTTATGAAATGTGGAAAAGGAAGAGTACCTTCCTATAAATTCCTACGAGTGTGGGGGTGTCTTGCCAAGGTAGTCATTCCTCCACCTAAAAAGGTGAAGATAGGACCAAAAACTGTTGATTGCATTTTCATAGGATATGCACATAACAGTAATGCTTATCGATTTCTTGTGCATGAGTCTAATGTACCAGATATTCACAAGAATACGATAATGGAGTCGAGAAATGCATCCTTTTTCGAATACGTTTTCCTTGTAAAACTACTTCGAATTCAAATGTGCAAAAACGAGCACATGAGACTATCATTGAAGATAGTCAGGACCGAGAAAAATAATGTTCCAGAGGATCAACAAGTTGTTGAACTTGAACCAAGACGTAGCAAAAGAGCTAGAACGGAAAAATCATTTGGTCCAGATTTTCTGACATTTTTGCTAGAGAATGATCCTCAAGCTATAACGAAGCTGTAAGGTCGGCTGATGGTGCTTTGTGGAAAGATGCCATCAATAGTGAAATTTAATCCATCTTACAAAATCACACCTGGGAGTTAGTGAATCTTCCTCCAGGATGTAAACCTTTAGGGTCCAAGTGGATTTTCAAAAGAAAATAAAGGTAGATGGATCAATTGACAAGTATAAGCAAGACTTGTAATTAAAGGTTACAGACAACGTGAATGTCTTGATTACTTTGATACTTATTCTCCTGTAACGAGAATAAATTCCATAAGGATGATACTAGCGATTGCAGCTTTGCGCAATCTTGAGGTACATCAGATGGATGTGAAAACAGCCTTTCTGAATGGAGATTTAGATGAAGAAATCTACATAGAACAACCTGAAGGCTTTATAGCTCCAGGACAAAAAAGAAAGTCTGTAAGTTAGTTAAATCCTTGTATGGATTGAAACAAGCCCCGAAACAGTGGCATAAAAAGTTTGATGACACCATGTTGGCAAATGGTTTCAAAATCAATGAATGTGATAAATGCATTTATGTCAGAGAGACAGAAGTTGGCTATGTCATTTTATATCTCTACGTTGATGACATATTGATTGTCGGGAGTAATGTTAAAATGGTGAAATCTACCAAGAATATGCTGAAATCTAAGTTTGACATGAAAGACATGGGTATCGCAAATGTCATTCTGGGAATAAAGATCTCGAGAAGTCCAGATGGACTTATTCTTGATCAGTCGCACTACGTGGACAAGATTCTTGGTAAATTCAACAATGATGATTCTGCTGTGGCTAGAACTCCTTTAGATGTGCGTCTACACCTATCGAAGAATAGGGGAGAAAGTATATCTCAATTAGAATATTCTAGAGTGATCGGGAGTTTGATGTACTTATCAAGTTGTACCAGGCCTGATATAGCATGTACAATAAACAAGCTCAGCAGATATACGAGTAATCCAGGGGTTGATACTGGAAAGCAATTGTAAGAGTACTCCAGTACTTACGTTTTACTCGTAATTATGGGTTGCACTATCATAGATATCCAGCTGTAGTCGAAGGATACATTGATGCTAATTGGATATCTGATATGAAAGACTCAAAGTCTACCAGTGGCTATGTGTTTACACTAGCAGGTGCAGCTATATCATGGAAATCCTCCAAACAGACTGTGATACCCAGATCTACAATGGAATCAGAATTCATTGCATTAGATAAGTGTGCTGAAGAAGCAGAATGGCTTCGAAATTTCCTAGAGGATATTCCAAGTTGGCCTAAGCCAGTGCCAGCAATTTGCATTCATTGCGATAGTCAATCTGCAATTGGAATGACACATAACAACATGTATAATGGTAAGTCTAGACATATTCGTCATAGACATAATACCGTTAGACAATTACTCTCTACTGGAGTTATTTCGATTGACTATGTAAAGTCAAAGGATAACATTGCGGATCCGTTAACCAAATGGTTAAACAGAGAGTTAGTTGAGAAATCATCGAGGGGAATGGGACTAAAGCCCGTTAGATAAATGTTGATTACGAAGGACACCCAACCTTGTTGACTGGAGATCCCAAAATCTAGGTTCAATGGGACAACCCACTCGTAAAAGACATAATTGGTTCACTGTGGGGGGTTACCCTCTAGTCCATTCCTATGGTGAAATAAAACAGTGATGCTCGTATGGATACAGGTTAAGCAAAGGCTTTTAATGATTCTTATGCGTCGGGAATCCGAGCGGAGTATTACGAGATACTCTTAAATAAGAAATCACCTATGTGAGAGAGAAGTGGGGCCGCTTCAAAGGGAATTGTATGTGGCACAATTCTTAGAAACTCTTGCAGAACCAGACAGATGTTCATGGCCAAAATGGGCATAATCATGAGAACTCAGATGTGTTAGGTAAAACGTCTGTGTGATATATGTTTTCCATTTACATGAACGGCAGTACATTCAATGACATCGCGTCCACTGTCAGCCAGTAAATGAGATATATTTTCACAATGGAGGGTTCAAAGGCTGAGGCCTACCTATCCTATGCAGGTGTTGAACCGTTGAACTCTTTTAGGTCAAAATAAAATATTTCTAAAATATTTCTTGTTATTTGACGGGTTTCGCCATTTTCATTCATGTGGGGGATTGTTGGAAAACCTTTTGAAGTTTCCTAAAAGTTAATTAATTCCATTAATTAACTTGGTACTTCAAACGAAATGTCTCATTAATGAATGATAAATGGCATACTTATTTAGTGTTCCATAAAAATTAATTAACTTCATTAATTAATTTGGTAAAGGTCTCGTTAATGAATGATAAATGGCATACTTATTTAGTGTTCCATAAAAGTTAATTAAGACTGTAGTACAAGTATTATCAAACGGTAGTACAATACAAGGAAATCTGAATTAGGCTTTATTTCAGCCACTGATGCTTAAATAGACCCAGATGATGCTCTGCCTCTCAAATAAGCCTATGCCTCTGACGTCTTCAAAATCGAGCCTCTTACGAGAAAGAAAGCGTCTGCCTCTGAATGCGATGAAAGTATCTCTGTCTCTGGAAGAATTGCTGAGCTGAACTACTTTTTCTTTCCGAGGCTTGTTGAAGTCAACAATCTCCTTAAAACAAATTTGTCCCCTACCGAAGGTGCAGTAGAACGTGAGACGATTGTTTTCCAGGATGCAACGGAAAACGAACGAGCAAGGGCACCACCGAACTCGTATCCAACGAACCACAAAAGTGTTTGAACTCTTTTGAAACCGAAAACAAAGAGAAACTCAAGCAAAAATGCCAAGTTTTTTTTTTGTGTTTTCTTTCTATATTAAAAACGAAAACAATGCTCTCTATATATAGAAGAGGAGGAAAAAAAAATTAAGTATGACATTTATTATTTATTAATGAGACATCTCGTTTGAAGTACTAAATTAATTATGAAATTAATTAACTTTTATGGAACACTAAATAAGTATGCCATTATCATTCATTAACGAGACCTTTACCAAATTAATTAATGAAGTTAATTAACTTTTATGAAACACTAAATAAGTATGCCATTTATCATTCATTATACGTGATAAAAAATAATAAAAAATAATTTCTGATAAATTACCGATCGAAGTATTACAAACTGAATATTCAGTCGGTAAATACGACGCTAAAGATTAATTAGGCGTCATTTTATGGCGCCAACAACTACCGATCGATTATTCGGTCGGTAGTTACTAAATATCGACTGAATATAATTCGGTCTCTAAAATAATATTAATGATAAAAAAAATAAAAAATAAAATAGATATTTTACCTATCGAATTAAGTTTTGGTTTGTAACTTATACATTTTACCGATCAAATTATCGGTCGGTCAATAAAAATTAAAAAAATTAAAAAATTAAAAAATTAAAAAAATTAAAAAAATTATTATTATTATTATTACTACTACTACTACTATTATTATTACCGACATGTATTTTTAGATTACTGACCGAATATTTGGTCGGTAATCTCTAATTTTCTTGTACTATATAAAATGTATAACTATATGCATTAAAAAGGCTTTAGGGGCTTTATTAAAAATGACAAAAATCAATTTTTTATTTGCATTAAGTTATGCTTGTTTTTGTAAAAAAAAATTAAAATTTTTTTATCCTCCTACTGTTAATTTCAATGTCATGCTCGTGGGTATCAATTTGGTTTCATCAACATTTCACTACAAGAAAATGATGAAATATTAATCGAAATTATCGATCAATTTTTTCGATCAGTAAATACTGACCCACTAAAAATTTAAAAAATTTCTAATTAAATACCGACCTTTTACTAACTGAAAAATGACCGATGAATTATTCTGTCAATATTCGATTGATAAATAAGATGTTGAAGACCAATGTAGCGCCAAGAAATGACACCAAGCTTTTGCTGACGTATTACCGACCAAATATCGACCAGTAAAAATATTTCTATTACCGACCGAAAATGTCGGTCAGTCATCTGTAATTTTTACTGATCGATTGTATTTCGGTCGGTAATATACAATTAATTTAAATAAAATTATAAACAAATAAATATATATCGACGATATATATTCCGACCGAATAGTTGGGTCACTAATTACCGACCGACGTAAATACGGTTGGTAAAATAAGACGTCGAACACTAATTGAACGCCAATAAATGGAGTCATTACTAGCGTATTACCGACCGATTAGGTTTCGGTCGGCAAATACCCTAAAATTACCGACCGAAATTGGTTGGTCGGTAAAGTTCCAAAATATAAAATAAATTTTCTCATTCCTCTGACTCACTTTTCAATGTCTTCTTCATTTTTCAGATTACTGCTCACTGTCTTCTTCACTGCTCCAGTCTTGGTAATTTTTTTCTATTTTTTCTTGCTACCATATTAATTAACAAGTAATGTACAAATCAAATTAATTAGAAACTAGTATTTAGAAATTATGTTTGGGTGTAGTTCTATTTATGTAAGAAAATCAAATTAATTAGGAACTTGTATTATGATTATGTTGATGATTATTTTGAAGTATTATAATTTGATCTGTTTCTTTCTATAACATAGTAAATTATTATAATCTTCCATTTTATAAGATAACATAAATAAATTCAAACAGAGAGTGGATGTATGCGATGCTTCACAATGATGACACACTTAACATGGAATTTGTGAATGAGATACATAAGTTTATTGAATATGCTAGTGGTCAGTCGACATATATGCAAGACAATGAGATAAGGTGTCTTTACGAAGTGTGTCATCTTTGGAAGTTTAGAGAAATTGAGGAAGTTAAGTTATATCTGATGAAAAATGGATTTGTTTCATATTATTATGTATGAGATCGACATGGGAAAACTCTTACATGTAGTTTGTCCTCCTCCTCCTCCTCATAATATAATAATAGGTGTATTTGGCTTGATTTAATTAGATAAAATCAAAGTGGTAGACATTCAACTAATCCATTAATTAAACTTTGTACTGATTTAATTGGATTAAACCAAAGTGGTACACAAATGTGATTAGTCACACCTAATTATACATATTTGGACAAATTGGATTAAGACCGCATAAAAATTGATTAGAACTTTTATGATTTAAACATTGTATAAGTTTTGCTATAAAATGCAAGCTTGAGTAAAATTTTAATTAAGTTTGAGAAATCTAAAACAAGCAAGAATTAGAGATATAAGCCTAAGTAAAAGAAGTGTTTAGAGAAGCTTTGAAAGTTATCTACAACATTTCAACAAGGAAAAGAATATTGGATCTTGGAATCAAGCTTGCTAGGTAAGTTTGATCTTCTCCAAAACTATGTTTTCATTAATCAGTTATCATTAGTGAGACATATCGTGATGAATTATGTATTGAATACAATATATGATAGCTTGATGTTGAAATTAGACTAATTAATTGTGTACAGGCTTTGGAAGTATAAACACAATATGGGTCAAAATGTTCATATTGGACATGAAACACAATATGCTTGATAATTTATGGCTACTATTCTAGAACCACTTGACCACATTTGAGTGACATATAGTTGTTCATGTGTGACATATAATTGTTCATGTGTGACATATATGTATTTAGAATACATGCATGTTTGTTATATAACATGTGTTGATGTTGATTTTGATGTTAAAATTAGACATTTAGGTGTATTGAAGTGTTTGGAGAAATTAGAAGTGTGTCGAATTGAATTAAAGGTAAAAATGCTCTCTGCCAATATTTTACACAGGACAACATCGTGACACTGATCTCCAGCGTCGCGACATTGAGCTCTTAGAACTTCTCACATCGCGACGCTCACCCTTGCGAGTCACGACGCTGAGCATTCGCAGATTGGGCGTTGCGACTCCCAAGCTCGAGCTTCGTAACACTCCGACATCCACTGCCCATGAGCGCTGAAACTTCATTTTATCTGTTTCGAAGTTTTCGGACTCCGATTTGGTCCCTTTTTTCCTCATAACTCGAAACGGAATATAATATTCTAAAAAATAATACAATACCCTTGATATTCATGGGTTAGGCCCACTTCCTCTGTACGGGGCACCGATCCGACCCTATGAGTCTCACAACCGCCCCAACATAAACACCTTCTTTTACAAAAAAAAAAAAAATTCATGACGAATACTAAACGAATCGAATTATAATGCACTAAATTCAAATTCAATTCATTTATTAAACGAATCTTGATATTAGAATTCAAATTCGATTCGTTTAATAAACGAATATTCGTATTTGATTTGTTTACATAAAATTAAATGAATCGAATCGAATTTGGTATTCGTTTACTAAACGAATATTCGCATCTGATTCGTTTATATAAAATTAAACTAATCAAATTTTATATTCGTTTAATAATCGAATATTCATATTCGATTCGTTTAATCAAATTCAAATATAGAATCTCAACATCCATATTCATTAGCATATTCATTGTTATAGTCTTATAGATTAAAAATCATTACAACAAGCTCTAAATTTCAAATTATAAATCAATAACATAATAATACTTAAAATCTTCAAAACACGTTTTGACCAGGGAATTATCGAACACGAGTTGAGACGGAAAACATCTTTATTATTATCATCCGGGAAAAAAAATCCTGTAAATAAAATAAAATTGTATTACTGAGTTAATTTTTTCAAAAAAAATATTTTTGAAAAATTTAGAGTTCAGAGAAAGAATTTTACCATTTAATTTCCACATAATCACTAGGACTATTGCCACTCTCTGTTGATGGAGTAGTATTGTTAATGCTCATTTCCATAATATTTGGAGTAAGTTGGTCTATGGTGACTACACGATTTTATATAAATAAGTATAAATAATACATTAAGTTAATCTTAATGGTACCTTTATAACACTATAGCAGTAGAAAGTAGACAAATGAATAATGAATATTTTGTAAACTTATTCTATAACTGCAGAGATTACTGCCAAAAAATCATATTGAAACATATTAAATAGAAAAAATCAATGATATTCAGAACTCTATAGCAGGAAAGTTCTTTCACCCACCATTGCTTGGATACAATATCCGACAATAAATTATGACAAAATATAAAGGAAAGCATGCAACTCTTTTTAATGCAAAGAGTTATCAAGTTAATAATGCAAACTTATTCTTTAACTACAAACAATGGACATTTATGTCTCATCAAGTTAATCACAACACTAAAAGCTCAGCAAACATACAGTAAGTAACATCGTTACTAGTTTGGGACTCTTTGACATATTTCATACTTTCACGAGCTTTTTCTATTTCTATCTCAATTTCTTTCAACTCATCATAAACAAACAAATTGAGAATATGAGCATAACATCAAATATGAAAAAAAAATATCCATCAGATATTAGAGTATTCCTTAATTCAATTGACTCTTCAACATATGAACACAAACATCATTACTTGAAGCATTATAAACTGTCAATGAAAATATTTTTTCTCAATGACATAACAACGATAATAATTTCTCAGCCAAGGCAACCCTAGTGTGTGGAGTTGGCATTTCACAGAAATTCAACACTCTTTTATGTAAATTCCATTCTTTATCTATGAAATGTACAGTCAGACACAAATAATCATATGTAGTAATAGAAGTCCATAGATCATTAGTTAGACATATTCTACTAGGAGTTTGTTCTAACATGCTTTTAATATTTACTTTTTCCCTATTGTGTATCTTTATCATATCAGCTTTTGCAGTGTTCCTAGAGATAAATGGCACTTCATCACACAAATACTTCATTATTTTTCTAATGCCCTCATACTCAACAAACTGAAATGGTAAATCATGCATAATAATGACAATAGATACTAGCTAGGGATGGCAATTTGGGTCAGGATTCGTTTATTCGTTCGATTCGATTCGTTTTAAAGCGAATACGGGTTAGGAAAAATGGATTTGTTTAATAAATGAGTCAATTCGATTCGATTCGTTTATTAAACGAATCGAATCCGAATTTGAGTTCATTAATTTGTTTATTCGTTTAGAATTCGTTTATTAAACCAATCATAAACGAATCGAATCCAAATCGAATTCTTTTAATACCCGTTTAATTTTATTATAAATTTACCCTTAAATTTTTCCAATATATGTTTAACTACACGAAGGATATTTTAATAATTATCTGCGTTTAACTTAAAAATTTTAACACTTCATAAAACATTTCCACTTCTCAGTCGCCTCTCTCAATCAAATGAATCAATTGAGCAAACTAATTACAAACCTAAAACTCTCTCAAATCTGAAATCAATCGCTATGCTTCACGAATCACGCACGCTTCAGTTATTCTTCTTCAGCCTTCACGATTCTTCATGAAATCACGCACGCTTCAGTTCTGAAATCAATCGCTGTAAGATTCTTTATGTCCTTCACTTCTAAGATGAAAGATAATTTATTATTTCTTCACTTCATGTCCTTCACGGCTCATCCACGCTTTATTATTTGTTAATTTTATTTCATTTTGTGTGTTTTCTAATTTCATGCTTCACGCGATTTTTCGATTTCACGAAAGGAGAGTCTGAGGAAGAAACGAGGAAGATCGAACTTTGGTTAGAGTCCGCTCTCAGCTATGCACCATCTTGTACGTTCTTCTTTTCTGTGATTGATTTTTTCTTTGAAGCGTATTAAGTAATAATAATCAAGGAATTGCTGAAGTTAGTGTAGGCACTGCATTTTTTCATATAAGTCCCGATGATGAGCCTCGTATGGAGGCACTACCTCTTAAGTTGCGGAAGTCGCGGGAAA
>SKCR01028239.1:0-45152 GCA_019454045.1 Zanthoxylum bungeanum
CCTGACTTGAAACGGAACCTGATATCACTAGGAACACTAGATGAATTAGGTTTCACATATAAAGCACATAAAGGACACATGGACATATCTAAGGGTAATAAACTAATCCTAACTGGTATAAAGAAATGGATTGTATGTTCTAAATGGCCAACATGTATTATCGGATAAACCCATTTCTGCTTTGACTTCTAATGTTGATATGACTAATATATGGCACTTGAGACTTGGCCATATAGGCCAGAAAGGAATGCAGGTACTCAGCAAGCAGGGACAATTTGGAAAGGACCAGTTGAAGCCACTTGAGTTTTGTGAGATCTGTGTGTTGGGCAAACAGCACAGACAGAGCTTCCCAACTGGAGTTCACTTGTCAAAGGCGAGTCTGGAGTATCTACATTGTGATTTGTGGGGACCAGCAAAGGTCCAGACACATGGGGGTAAGAAATATTTCCTCTCTATTGTTGATGACTACAGTAGGAAGGTATGACATTCTTACTAAAATCAAAGGATGAAACTTTGACTAAATTTAAAGAATGGAAAGTATTGGTAGAAAATCAAACTAGTAACAAAGTAAAGGTTTTGAGAACAGATAATGGCTTAGAATTTTGTAATACTGAGTTTGATCAATACTGTACTAGTGAGGGTATCCTGAGACATAGGACTGTTAGAAACACCCCTCAACAGAATGGAGTTGCGGAAAGAATGAATAGAACCTTATTAGAAAAGATCAGATGTCTTTTATTTTCTTCCGAACTTCCGAGGGCCTTTTGGGGTGAAGCCCTCAATACTGCTATTCATTTGATTAACCTTAGCCCTAATAGTTCAGTTCAGTTTAAGACACCAGAGGAAATCTGGTCTGGTAGAGCTCATAAGCTTGCACACCTTAGAGTATTTGGCTGTGAAGCCTATGTTCACCAGTCCGTAGGTAAACTTGAACCGAGGTCTATCAAGTGTGTTTTCCTAGGATACCAAGAAGGGACAAAAGGGTATAGGTTATGGGAAAGGGAATCACCTGGAGTCAAAGTCATAGTTAGTCGGGATGTTATATTCAATGAAATTTGTTTTCCTTGTAAATCTACTAACAACAATGCAGATGCCTTAGAAAAGGATCTAGCAGATTTTGATCTTGCAGGTGGAGCTCAGATGCAGGTGGAGCCAGGGACATCAGGGACCGCTGAGCAAGTCGGTGACATGTCAGGCACGGAGACATCTGAGGACACCCAGCCCAGGAGAAATACCCAGGAGGAAAACAGAAATGAAGTAGCAGAGATACAAGAACAAATTGAAGAGGACACAGTAGATCAAGTGGATCAAACTGAGCAGCATGATGAAACACCACAAGACACATTGGCCAACTACCAGCTAGCAAGAGACAGAAGTAGGAGGCAGGTAAGGCCTCCTACCAGGTATGACTACTCAACCAATGATTTGTATTTCTGTGCATTAATAGCAAGTCATGAAATTAATGGAGTTGAGTCTGCTAGCTTAGGAGAGGCATTAAAGTCTACCCATAAACTTGAATGGGAAGAGGCTATAGAAGAGAAGATGTTTTCTCTTAGTACTAGACCTGAGGTGATTAAAATGGAAAATGTGTCTTATGCTAATGCTATAGGTTCTGTGATGTATGTCATGATTAGTACTAGACCTGACTTGTATGCTGTATCTTTATTGAGTAGGTTTATGTCTAATCCAGGTGGAGCACACTGGAGTGCTTTACAATGGTTGTTAAGATACTTGAATACTACTATTGATTGTGACTTATGTTTTAACAAACCTAACGCTTTAGATTTGGTAGGGTATGTTGATTCTGTTTTTGCAGGTGATAGAGACTCAAGAAAGTCAACTACCGAAGCAGAGTATCATCTTGTTCGGGAAATTATCTCAAGTGGTAAGATTGAGATTAAGAAGGTTCCAACAGAAGATAACCCATCGGACATGGGGACAAAGATTGTGACTGCAACCAAACTCTTCCACTGCATGAAGCTGTTGCAGGTGGGGGTTGGCTGACTTGCAGCCGACATGAGCGATGATGTGAGTAGGTGGGTTTGCTGTGCTATTTGGCCTTAGTGTGTCTTTGTGTATGATTGGGAGTGAGAAATGTTTTTGGGCTTCAAGGTGGAGATTGTAAAATGTGAAGCCCTTGTCATCCGTTGGATGAGGGACACATGGCACAATCCTTGCCGTTGTCCCATTTGCCTTTATTTGCTCATCCTATATAAAGGCCACTTAGGTTGAGTATTAGGAGAGAGTTTTCATTATTTGTATTCCTTAAATAATTGGCTAAGTGTTAAGCCAATTCCCTAGTCCAAGTTAGTGTAGTCTTCAATTGGGATTTGAGAGATTGTCACTTTTAGAGATTAGGGTTCTTTGTGAGATTTGGGGAAATACATTTGTAAACGGATTCAAGATTCCGTGTGTAATCTTGAAATTGATATAGTGCAGCGAGCTCCCTATTCCGGAGTTCAACGTGGATGTAGTCGGAAGTTTTCCGGTGAACCACGGTAAAATCGTGCATTCTTGATTGATTGGTTTGACGTATTTTGCGACAAAACTTAACAATAATAATAATAGAATGAAGATGAAAACGAAGAAAAGAATAACTACTGAATCCGTAGCTGCAGAAGAAAAATATTTCAAACATAAGACTGTACTGTGCATTTCAGAATTTTCCCCAGAAAGATAAAACTTTTCTTTATCTCATCCCAGGCTTCACTTGCCAGATTCAGCAGTCAAATATTTTAGAAAATGTCAACTACTAAAAATATTTATCATATCAAAACCCACAGCTTATATTTAAAAAATATGTTTGGAACCTGCAAGAGTTTCTTCAAATCACCTCGTTTTGACGTCTCTAATTGAAAATATATAAAAATTAATAAATATAATTGCAGCCCTTGGCTGCAAAAAGACTTGTGGGCATCCTTAATAGATGAGGACTGTGGCTGAGGGCTGTGTGTGCATAAGAGATTTTTTTAATTTATTAAGACTTGTGGGCATCCTGTTTCTTTATTTATTTATTTTTCTTTTGATTCTTTATTAATTTATTTAACACTACTTATATATGATAGAAAAAATTCTCTTTTATAATATCAATAATTTTTCAGAGAAAAGTACATGTAATAATACACAAAATGAAACACACGAAAATATATAAAAACATAAATTATAATTTATGTTGTATCTAAAGTCTCATCTTGGTACACTTGATGATATACTTATTATTTCGTTCTTAAACTTAAAAGAAAGTGGAAGACTCATCTTCTGGTGCGATGATCAAACTAACAACAACTAATTATTCCCTTTGGAGGTCTCAACTATCAAGAATAGAACTGAGTAGGAGGAGGGCTTGTACTTCATCTCCCAACTGCATGTCTACTGCAGACAGCTGATTCACAAGGCTCTGAAAACTCATTAGGGTGTTCTGCAATAAAAGTTTCACTCTGTATCTTATGATAGATTATTTGCATTGAAAATATCGGTTCGATATGATCGAAGAGAAGGGAGTGAGACCGGATTCTGTAAAAGAGAGTGACTGGAATAAATTCAACAATAGAACCCTTAGTCAAATTAGGTAGTGGATCAGCCACAACGTCTTTCACCACGTAGCACATGATATAGATTCTTATGAAATGTGGATGAAACTAGAAGGCATGTACCATGCCAAGACTGCTCGGAATAAAGCTCTGTTAATGAGGCATTTGGTGAATTTGAAGATACAGAGTGAAACTTTTATTGCAGAACACCCTAATGAGTTTTCAGAGCCTTGTGAATCAGCTGTCTGCAGTAGACATGCAGTTGGGAGATGAAGTACAAGCCCTCCTCCTACTCAGTTCTATTCTTGATAGTTGGGATGCATTGGTGGTTACTTTCATCAATTCGGCTCCATGAGGCAAACTTATCATGCATATGGTAAAAGATGCTCTGTCGAATGCAGAGTTCAGGAGAAAAGATGTTGGATCAGAACATACAAAAGTCTTCATCATGGAGAATCGAGGAAGACATAAAGGACAAGAAAGAGGGAGAGGCAGAATCACAACCAGAGGTAGATCCTTAGATAGAAGGGTGTCTACCTATAAGTGTTACCATTGTGGCATAAGAGGCCATTTAAAGAAGAATTACAAAAAACTGCAACAAGAGCAGGGCCAAGGTAGTTTCCATCCGAAGAATAACGAAAGAGAGACAGTAATAGTTGTCCAAAGATATGTAGCCATATGCTTCATGCAAGAAGATACATGCATTCATACCGCAACCCAAGATGTTGAGTGAGTGGTAGATACAACAGCATCCTACCATATCACTCCTCACAGAGATTTCTTCACAACATACAAAGGAGAAGACTTTGGTTAAGTGAATATGATAAATATCAGTTCCTCTAGGATAATAGGAATTTGTGATATTCAATTGTCGAAAAATGTCAGGTGTACATTAACTTTGAAGGATGTTCTGCATGTTTCAGAACTTCAGCCGAATATACTCTCGGGGATAGCCCTTGACAAATAGAGATATGACAGTCACTTCAGAAATGACACATAGAGAATGACAAAAGGTGCCATGGTTGTCGCCCATTGACATGTTTATGACACACTATACAAGACTCATATGAAGATTTGTGCAGACAGTTTCAATATAGCTTAAAAATAGGTTTCTCAAAATCTGTAGAACTAGAGACTCGGTTACATGTGTGAGAGAGGGTTGTCTACCCTGACCAAGAATGAGTTACCAAGGGTGTTGCACTAAGTCCTTGCAATCACTGTTTATTTGGTAAGTAATACATAGTCTCATTTAATTTCTCTTCAAAGAGAAGATCATATTTGCTCAGTACGGTGCACTCTGATGTGTGTGGTCCCTTAGAGGTTGATTCACTGGGCGGTAACAAGTATTTTCTGAATTTCATTGATGATGATTCTCGGATAGTATTAGTGTATTTACTGAATACAAAGGATCGGGTCATGGATCAGTTCAACCTATTCCACGCCACAGAAGAGTTTGAAACAAAGGAAAAAGCTTAAGTGTCTTCGAATAGATAGTGGAGTCAAGTATAGTTCTAGGGACTCTGATGCCTACTGCATGAGACACGACATTCGACATGAGAGAATTATTCCACGCACCCCACAACATAATGGTGTAGCTGAAATAATGAACCGCACCATTATGGAGAAAGTCAAAAGCATGATCAGCATGGCTAAGCTGCAAAAGCCATTCTGTGGAGAAGCTGTTCGTGCCGCTTGCTACCTGATCAATAGATCACCATCTGTATCGTTGAATTTTGAGATTACGGAGAAAGTGCGGTCTAGCAAGAATCTCTCATACTCTCATATAAGAGTATTCGGTAGCCGTTACATATGTATCCAAGGAGCTCAGACAGTTTCTCGATACAAGGACTACTCCATGTATATTCCTAGGTTATGGAAATGAAGAATTTGGATACATATTATGAGATTTGAATGAAAAGATGGTCATTATAAGCCAGGATGTAGAGTGCATGAAGACCGGATAATAGAAGATATTGAAAAACACACGATATCTTTTTCCAGTGCTGATAGAAATCCAAACCTAGCACTAGCACAATTGGCAATATAGTGTGAATGTATTTTATATTTGTATGTTTTTAATTTTTTTTAAAAAATTCAAGCTAGAAAAAAGCCCGAGCCCGAGCTTTTTTTTTTTTTGTTGGTTGGGCTCGGGCCGGGCTTATCAAAGCTCGGGCCCGGCCCGGCCCGTTGCCACCCTTATCTCCAACGGAAGCTATAGAATAGAGTGTTGAGCAGAGGGAGCCACAACTCACTCCACTAGAAGCTACATGATCATCCACATATTTGGATTATGACAGACCTTTTGAAACCAGTGGACCTCAGACAACAAGATCTGAACGATGCAGGAATCCATCAACCAGATATCCGGGATCCGAATATATTCTACTTACTGATTAAGGGAAGCTAGAGAGTTTCCTACAAGGCAAGAAGGCACTGAGGAATAAATGGGTGAAGAAAAATGGCAGCAGAAGAGTACATTACAGAGACACAGTGAAGTGTGTTGTGCAGAGACATAACCAACATGTCAATAAAGGTGGTCACTCGAGATAAGCTTGAACTGTACAGAGACATAGTCGGGATAACTGTCAGATGACAATCGTTTCAGATGTAATTAGAGGGAGAGAATTATAGTATCCGGTTGGAGGTGCATTTGGCTTAATGTAGAAAATTTTTCTGCATCAAGCCAAACCCACCGAAAGTTGATATCAACTTTCGGTGAGTTTTGTACTTGGTTGATATATTTTTCTTCTTTACTTGACTTTTGAGCCATAACTTTGGCCTTATATGACAACAGTGACCAAATTTAATAATATCAGAAAATACGTGTCCTCATATGCAATTTATATATATACAAAAACAAAAAACACGAGTCGAATGAGAAACCACAAAGAAAAAGTCCAAGTAAATGCCACTTTAATTGACATGGAACTTGCTTTCTTCGCAGCTTCTAATCAATTGCTTAAAACACACAAAACATGGAATCCAATAAATTCTTCTCTCATTTGTACCTTTAAAAAACTCGGATACAACCTAAAATCACGAAACTCCAAAGAAATTGCTTGCAGGCCAGTTTCCTTGTTATTAAAGATTCTACTGATCAAATGAATCTTTTATATAAATACGTGAAAACAATTGTAGCATAAACCCAACACCAAACCCAAAAAGAAAAAAAAGGGTGGGGGAAAAATGAGTGTGTTGTCAATATTTGATCTGCAAGAGAAGGTGAAAAAGAAAGAAGCAGCAGCTGCAGTATGCCCATATTGCGGAGGGCCAGTGCTGGCTATTGATTTTGATGCCCATTTGAAATTTTGTTTCATTCCAATTTCGCATAAAGTGAAGAGGAAATACTATTGCATGATTTGCTCTAGACGATTGGTCCCTGCAGATTCTACATGATTAGGAATGCATGCATATATATATATGCTTTACTTTCGTTTCGTGTGTTCATTTTATTTTGTCCCGAAGGTTATATTTATTATTATTATATTAATAATATATGAAAGTACTATATCAAATCTATGTTGTAACATAAACTCAATTTTTTGAAATAAATGGATCGGACAGTTTTGGCTTGTTACACATCTTCATTACCTTGCCACACGACAAAGATCGGATAAAAAGACGGTCTGCACGAGATAAGAGATTAATGAAACAAACTCACATCAGCTGAGATAAAATTTTGGGATAATTTATAAACTTAGGGCAACTCTCAATTCATGAGCAAACTTCGACTTTGAGTTTGTCTGATGGCCTTTTTCTCACTACAAGAAAACAACATTTTAGCGTCGCCAAAGTTCGATGTTAAATGTTTTGGCATCGAAACAAGGCAATGTAGGAAGTGGATACTATAGGTGGTCTTGAAAAATTCGAACTTTGGCAATGTTTTGGCCTTGAAAAATTTGGAACTACAAAATCTTGTAAACATCAAAGTTGTAGATATTTGAGTCTTCTTTCATTTGGAACTGGAATCGCCTCAATCCGATATTGGAGTAAAAAGTTATGGCCAAAATACGAAAATTATGCAAAGTTGGAATTTCTGAAATTTTACATTGTTAGAACGCTCTTTTAAGTTTTTGGCTTCCAGAATCCAAATGTCACGTCTATTTTTCTAGTTATGCATCCAAAGTATTATTTCACCTACATAAGAAATAAATTTACAATAAAAATATATAAATAAAAAATTTAATTATTATTTCACAAATATGCTAAATTAAAGGGATTAATGAAACTATAAATATAAAATAATTATTTTCTTATGTATATTTTTTATTGTTCATCACTTCACTTGACAATTAAATAGTAATCCAAATCAAACCCTAGCTAGATTTATCTTTAATATTATTATTGAACTCACACCTACTATCATATAAAAGTGGGCTCATAGCAATTTAGCAATGAACAGGCACATATAAATCTAAATGACACGTGTATAAATAAATATATTCAATTTGGAAATGTTTTTCCAACCAATCTTTAGAATAAATTTTTTTTTTTTTGTCATTTTCAATATGTCTTGTGTTCCACGTCCAAGTCACTCGCTTGAGAGATTGTGTTACTTCAACGCAACCTTAAAGGAGTATGAAAGTGACAGAAATTTCAAGCACTGTACCCATATGGGTTTACATGGAAACTTTTATAGACCCCTAATTAATGGGCTCATCTACAGTATCCCAATGATATTTGATACCCTTAGTTTAAACATGTAATTTTGATTATTAAATATCTAACTTAAACTATTAAACATGTAAATTCTGTCAATAAACATGAAACTTTTCAAAACATGAAATTAATTGAATGTTTATCAGTGAAATTTGCATGTTTAATGGTTTAAATTGCATGTTCAATACTCAAAATAACTTGTTTGTACTCAAGGGTATTTGATACCCTGGGTATCATAGTAGTGGCCCTAATTAATAGTTTGCCTTAAATACATCAAAGTTCAATAATTTCTTTCAAAATAACTCCCCTTATGTCCCCCCCCTCCCCATGGTTTTTTTGGTGATATATACTGTTAGATAATTTGAATATGTGGTTTAGAGGTGGTAATCTGGGTCAGGATTAGTTTATTCGATTCGATTTGATTCGTATTAAAGTAAATATAGATTTGAAAAAATTGATTCGTCTAATAAATTCCTAAATATGATTCAATTCGTTTATTAAATGAATTGAATATGAATTTGAGTTTATTGATTCGTTTATAAAATAAATCATAAACGAATCGAATTCATTTAATTATATTATTAATTTACCCTTAAAATTAAGATAAAAAGATTACTTTGATAATCATGAACCGAACCCTAAAATGAACAATATATTACTAATTTACCTTTAAAATTTTAAAACAAAAATATTAAGTAATAAGATTATTTGTTAACCTTTTTCAAATGAAATGTTTAAACGAATCTAAGATTTTCTATTCGACTCTTTTAATTATGTTTAAACAAATCGAATATGAATATTCCTTTATTAAATTAATCGAATATAAATCCTAATATCATGATTCATTTATTAAATGAATATAATACGAATTTGAAATATTTTGATTTGATTCGTTTAGTATTCGACAAAAATTCGATTCGTTAATTCATTTTGTCACCTCTAAATTAAGTAATTATATAAAAATCAAGTTATTGCCAATAACAAATAAGAAAAATCAGAGTTTTTAGACTGTAGTGTATTTAAGGCAAACCAGAAGGGGCTGTGAAAAACTTCCCCTAATTTGGATAACAACGGGAATTTGTGGGATTTAATAGTCGGTAGGTTATTTTTATTTTTATTTTTTTTGATAACCGGAGTGTCCGGATCAATTTACGTCCACATCGACTAATCTTCGGGACCTGTGTCCTATGCTCGCAGAAGTTTCCCAGTACAAATTAAGGTGAGTCGACGCTGACTTTTTACATCATGTGGTATGACCTCTAAGAAATGCATCTACTAGAATTCAAATCTTAAATCTAAGAGAAAATAAACCACTCAAACTCAATATCTTTACCACCGAGACAACTCTTGGGGTTGTCGGTAGGTTATTATTTCTAGCAATTTTGTAAGAAATATCAAATTAGTTTGACCATGTTCAAATTTTCAAATTTTCATCCTGTCCTTGTCTTGACAACAATTTTCTTACTGGGTCAACACGGTGTCGTTCTGTTCAATGAACATTTCTTAAAGTTTGGAACGAAAGTAAATTATTATATAAATACACAAGACCTGCCCCTACTCCCAAGTTATTGGAAAACTCTAAGTTATTCTTAAGTTCCTCTCTAATTCCAATATATTCTTAAATTTCTCCTCAATTTACTCCTATTTTGAACTTTATCCTTATTTGGTGGAAGTATATTATATTTGGAAACGAATTTGGTTTATTCACGTCTGTAATGTAAGTATTGTGCGTCCCAGTAGTTTGGGAGTGTAGGGTTCATGATTTCATTTTGAGATCATGAGTTCGAATTCAGGGAGTGCGTTTTTTATAAGAGCCTGAGACAGCCGTAGATTTTATCTGTTCCGTTTAAATCCGGAATAGGTGATTTAGCGGCGGGATTTCTAACAATTAAAAGAAAAAAATGTATGTAATGTGCTCCCTGTTCAGTGTCTTCATATTGAAGATGCATTGTACGTAGGCAAAGCATTAATTAAAATGAGATGGAAGTCCAATATATTAAGATATCTTCTGTACTTTTCTGTGATCAATGCATCTTGCTTCTCTTCAACTCCTAAAAAATTATTTGTATTAATTAAATAGAGATAAAGAAAAATTGAATACAAAGAATTGCATTTAGAATAGCCTATCAGATTCAGTGTATGATTGGGATCCACAAGATAGTTTGCTTATATTCACCTGCAGCGTCATCACCATCTCAACCAAGATTGCATTTTCCATCTAATGGTTTGAAAACCTTTAATATTTTACAGTGGTTCAACTTTTTGTTTCAAAATAAGTTGCTTTGTATGGTGGACGTTCTTATATATATGTTTG
Organism: Zanthoxylum bungeanum; assembly: GCA_019454045.1. NCBI lineage: Eukaryota > Viridiplantae > Streptophyta > Magnoliopsida > Sapindales > Rutaceae > Zanthoxylum > Zanthoxylum bungeanum. The sequence goes on from SKCR01028239.1 coordinate 10,504, forward strand.
AATTTATATTTTTAAGTGAAATTTCTCCATGGAAGTGTTGTTGATTTTTCACTCTTTGGACGGTGATACTTTTTGTTAATGATGGGTTTTCACCCCGAGAAAAATTTAAATATCGAGCACGAGTGGAATGAATATTGTGGTTAGTCAAAGATATATGATAAAGGCCCAAAAACCTTGAGAGACATAAATAGTTTGACAAAAGAGTCTGATCGCATGATCCAGAGAGGTTCTTCCAATGATAGAATCTGTTAAGGCATGACAATCATTAATACCGACCTGATCTCATAAAGAAGTGATGGATTTCGGGTTATCTTAGGATTTGTTGAAACCGACTTGATGAAGTGTAACACCCCGCCAGAGGTAGGATGCTGCCAGCAGGATACATGATTAACCCATCTCCATAAGCCTCCAACTTTACAGGAAAATGGATGACAATCCAACATCAAAACAAAGCCTGAAAAGACATCAAATATATAAAAGGACCTCACGTCCACACAAAACATATCAAGCTCAAAATTAGCACTAAAGGACTCTGTGCCCACAACATCAATCAACACTTAAGGGATTCGTGTCACAACATCATATGCAATCAAAACGTTTACTTAATAAATACAAAACAACGTGCTCAGTACGACGAATAATATAATAACCATAGATCCTAATGATGAGTGAGGAACGGACAAACCCGAGAGCAGCGGAAACCCGCCCGAGATCAAATCCCGAGCGAATAAATTTTTTTATTTATTTATTTTTAATTCTCGGCATTAAGCCTAAATTAGTGGCAAAGAAAGTTTCTACCAACTTAAAATTTTTCAATGCATTAAAAACAATTTTCCATGCATCAAAAATTACCATAAGCATAATTAAAATTTTCAACGCACTTAAAAACATTTATCAACTCTTGATAAATTATTCCAAGCAATAAATTAATTTTCCAACTCTTGGAAAAATTAATCCAAGCTAACAAAATAATTTTCCAACACTTACAAAATTATTTCAAGCATATTACATAATTTCCAACTCTTGAAAATTACTCCAAGCATACAAAAATTTCTATATCAACTATATATCAATTATCATACACTTCAATGCTCATAATTCCTCACTTACATACTTCCAATTAATCCAACAAATCCACAACAATTTTTCTCAACAATAATCATCAACAATCTAATAATAAATTTACAAATTAAATTTACCAACAAACTTTGCCAATGATCATTTCCTTCAAGCTTTTCCAAATCTTCCAAGCTTTTCCAACATTTGAACTCAAGTTTCTCCAATCCTCCAAGCTTTTGAACTCCTTCAAAACTCCACCAAATTGAGCTTCTCCAAGAACAAATCTTGGTGATCAAAAGGTGGTTTGATCACTCAAGAATAGCAACCAACTTTTCCCTAAATTTCAACTCTTAAAACCCTAGGAAAAAGAAAACCTCAAGAACATAAATTAACCCTTAACACTTAGGGATTAATTCAATGGACTTGATTATTTGTAGGGTAATATTTAGTGAGATTTAGGCTTGAATTTGAAAACAAAAACTGACTTTCTTTCTTCCTCTTGCTCGGCAGTGAGCAAGCAAAATGAGGGGTTTTTTATTTTTCTTTTTGGTCGGCTGCAGTAAAGAAAAAAGGGGAAGCAACTTTTGATTTTTTTTTTGTTCTCTTGGCAACAGTGAGTCATCATAAAAGTAAAACCAAATTTTGCTTCTTATAATACTTGGCAGAGAGCAAAAATGAGTGAAAGGAAAAAATTGCTTTTTTTTTTTTTCTTTTAATTTAATAAAAAACAAAGAAAACAAACCCAAGCTTTTTTAATCAAACCATGGTTTAAGGAAATCTTTTCCCTACACCACAAGTTCAAAAAAGCAACTTAACTATAGTTAAAAATAAATCTCACCAACTTTAGAAACTTAATTAAAATTGAATGAATTAGTTACTTTAACCAAAAATGTTCAATTGCTCTAACTTAGTTACCTTTAATTAATAATACCTTTATTTGTATAAACTAAATAATTAATTTTGTATATTAATTTAACAATTAAATTAATTCACAAATTAATTACTAAGTTAATGTAAATCAAATTTACATTTATTATACAATAAAATTATATCAACTCTTGATATAAAATTAATTAATTCAATTCATCTCATGAATTATCGGATTAAACAATTTAATCCTAAATACCCAAAAATACTTTGTCAACATTTGACGAGAGGTCGCCCTAGTGCTCAACGAGTAAACTCAATATAATGGAACTTTCTAGGCTCACGTTCGATTGTTATTTATATATATACACATATATATCTCATATACTCATATACATATTTCATGAAGGCCTATCCACTTACAAATCATGACTAAACAACACGACACGTCGAACCATACAAGTCGAGGTTAAAACGCTAATGTATAATCCTTTCGTCATTACCGTTTCCAATTGAGTAAGGTTATAGTTATACTGTCAAAACCTTATCTACTCAATATAATGAAACTTTTCATCCTTATATTCCATTAATAAATAATATATCAAAACTCCTTTTGAATATTATTTATAATGTTAAAGAAATAATTTCTTCAACGAACTTTCGGCCAAAAGATTTCCGGAATATATTCTGAAAATTTCTGGAAACAAAATCCAACCATATGGACTGACGAATCCTCATCTTAACACACACCGATCTTCGTGAGCATCGGTCTATAACTACCAGTCATCCAGAGGCCAGACCATGAAAGGTCTCTGACATGCATGATATCAGGCACATAGGATCACTCACAAGACCACCGTGGTGTCTCAAGTCAAATGACCACAATAACTACTCAACTCGAAAAGATAACTATTGACAGTTTTATGAAATATCTATTAATCATCTTTTATGAGTTAATTCAATATTCATTCAACTAATGAATATCTGCATTTCTATACGAACTTCCGTTAAGCTCACAGTATGTTGAGACAAACTATATGTCCATTACATATATAGACAATGCACTAGTCTTACCAATATAATGACCGACCCATGTCAATATATCTAGACTAGGAATAATTTATATTCGAGAGAATGCGTGATATTTCTCAACACCATTTGCAACTCTTGCAACAATATCACCATATGTAGTAACTCTCGAGTCTTTACTAATTTCATATAAGGTTCCGAGTGAAACTCGAAATCTCTAACTCTTAGAGTAATCTAACTCTTAGATTTACAATATATAAAATAAAGTAAGAGTTTTACCATATATAAAAAAATAATCATGATAAAATAAATATTATATTGCATAAATATCAAATATTCATACAAAAAGTTAATGGTGCTCGATCACCATTTCCAACACTCCCACTTGATCTAGTGCCATTCACGATGGTATCTAATACCCATGGACTCCACGTGTTTCTCAAACACCTTGGGAGTTAAGGCTTTAGTCAGTGGATCCGCTATATTTTGTTCAGTTCGAACTTTACAAACTTTAATGGCACCGCTATTGTGAGAAAACACAAACCCAGATGTAGACTTTCTATCATCTGGATCAGATTGAAAATCTGAATCCGTGTAACCTCTCAACTGTAAGTCATTTTCTCAATATATGAGAAACTTATCCTTTGCACCCTAAAGGTATTTCAGGATATGTTTCACAGCCATCCAATGGTCCTGACACGGATCAGACTGATAACGACTTGTAACACTTATAGCCATGCTGATATCAGGTCTAGTACTTAACATGACATATATTATGCTACCTACAGCGGAAGCATAAGGCTGGCTAAGCATTTTAGCTCTTTCATCATCTGTCTTAGGACACATTTTCTTAGACAAATGAATACCATGTTTGAAAGGCACATTGACTGTCTTACAGTCAATAAAGTTGTACCTTTTTAAGATCAAATCAATGTACTTGGACTGAGAGAGTCCTATCAACCTCCTCGCTCTATCTCTATAAAGCTTATACCTAGTATATAAGAGGCCTCTCCAAATCCTTCATGGAGAAATTCTTACTAAGATAGGCTTTGACAAATTGTAACATACCTATATCGTTTCCGATAATAAATATATCATCAACATAAAGCACTAAGAAGATTACCATGCTCCCACTAACCTTTTTTATAGACACATGATTCCTCTTCGTTTTTAATGAAACCAGACGATCTGATCACATCGTCAAAACGAAGATTCTAACTACGGGAAGCTTGTTTAAGTCCATAAATAGACTTTTTAAGCTTACATACCAGATTAGGATCTTTGGCGAATGTGAATCCCTCCGGTTGTTCCATATGGATATCTTCCTCAAGATTTCCATTCAGAAAAGCCGTTTTCACATCCATCTGCCAAATTTCATAATCATAGTGTGCAGCAATAACTAATAAAATCCTGATTGACTTAAGCATGGCTACAGGAGAAAATGTTTCCTCATAATCAATACGTGATTTCTGAGTATATCCTTTTGCTACTAGTCGGGCCTTAAAGGTTTCAACCTTTCCATCGGGCCCCCGCTTCTTTTTGTAAACCCATTTACAACTGATAGGAACAATTCCTTCGGGAAGCGGAACCAAGTCCCAGACTTGATTATCATGCATTGAGGCAATCTCGGATTTCATAGCTTCCAGCCATTTTTCCGCATCGATGTCTAACATCGAGCGTATCATCAAATGACGTCCTGTACCTGACAGGGGGTTTCGATATCCTTTGTGACCTATGAGGTGGTTGTGTCAAAGGTATCTCATCTTCTTGAACTTCTGGTTCTATCATCGATTCAATGTTACTTTGATTGACTTCATCTAAATCAATCATTCTATGATCTGCACTTTCTGACACAAATTGTGTTTCTAAGAAAGTTGCATTTCGAGCAACGAACACATTTCGGTTCTCGGGATCATAGAACTGATATCCCATGGAATTTTTAGGATATCCAATGAATCGATACTTGTACCCTCTAGGTGCAAGTTTATCCCGCTGTGCAACTCTTACATAGGCATGACAACCCCAAATCTTAACACTTAAGGCTCGGTTTCTTTCCAGTCTATAACTCATACGGAGTGGTCGGAACGACTTTCGATGGAACTTTGTTCAGAAGATGAGCAGCAGTGTCTAGAGCATGGCCCCACCATATATTATATATCATAAAACTCATCATCGATCGAACCATATCTATAAAGTTCGATTCCTCATCTCCGAAACACCATTGTGTTGAGGAGTGCCTGGAGGAGCATACTGAGCGAGAATCTCATTCTCTTTTAAATAACTCACGAACTCACTGCTCATGTACTCACCACCCCGATCTGATCGAAGGCATTTCAAGAGTTTTCCGGTTTGTTTCTCTACTTCAAATCGATATTCTTTGAAATTTTCAAAAGTTTCTGATTTGTGTTTCATAAGAAACACATAACCATATCGTGACAAATCATCGATAAAAGTTACAAAGTATTGAAACCCACCCATGGCAGCATGATTTATAGGACCACATACATCGGAATGCAAAAGTTCCAATAAATCATTAGCACGGTGTCCAACACCACTAAATGAGGATTTGGTCATTTTACCTTGAATACAATATTCGCAAACTAGTAAAGGTTCTATGGTTAGATCATCTATCACACCATCCTTAACTAGTTTGGTTAGGCGTTTTATGCCTATATGACCTAATCTCATATGCCAAAGTTCTGTGTTATTTATTTCATCTGATCTTTTCTTTTTAGATTTCTCTATATTAAAGATATCATGACTTTTTGTAAGAATGTAATGTCCATCAACCATGGGACATGAAACAAGCAAAACATTCATATTATCATATAAATTCAAAAGACCATCTTTAATATTTACATGAAATCCTTCACTGTCAAGTACAGGAAGTGAGATGATTTTTCGTATCATATTAGACACAAAATAACAGTTATTAAGTGTAATATTACATTCATCCGAGAGTGTCAAACACAAAAATCCTACTGCTTCAACTTGTAGAGAATCTTTATTCCCTACTCGCAGTTGGATCTCTCCCGGCTTTAGTCTTCTAGTTTCTCTCAGATCCTGCAACGAATTGCAGATATAAGAAGGACAAACGGTGTCTAACACCCAAGTTGAACTAGAATCAAAAGCAAGTGTAATGTCAATAATAGGAAAACAAAATACTTGAGGGCTCTATTTTCAAAGAAGCTAAATATATTGGACAATTGCGTTTCCAGTGTCCAAGTATGTCGTAGTGGAAACATTTTCCTCTTGCAACATCTGTCTTCACCTTAGGCTTAGAAGCCCATGCGGAAGCAACCTTTGGACCTTTACCTTTAACTTTCTTCTTCTTTTTCTATTTCTTCCCAACTGGCTTTTGAGAAGCCTGAGAAGGTCCAGAATAAGAAACACCAGTGATCATGAATGCAGAACTATTCTTATTCATGTCATCTTGAGCTGTCAGCAACATATTGTGCAACTCATAATAGGTGGGAAGCATCTTATGCATGTTAAAGTTAACGATATAGTCCTTGAAAGACTTAGGAAGAGACGGGAGAATCACACTATTCCCGAGGCGATTGTCAATTGGAATATCCATCTTTTCGAGTTCTTCCACACAATCTATTAGCTTCATCACATGTGGGCTAACAGGTTTTCCCTCTGGGATGAAAGTGTGAAAAAACTCGACAGCCACCCCATATATCTCTACCTGAGGTCGATCACTGAATAGTTACTTCAAATGCAACAAGATGGATCTGGAATCAAGCATCGGCATGTACTTCCTTTGTAGTTTCGGTTCCATAGATCCCAAGATGTATGACCAGACTTTCTGATCATCATCCTTCCATCTGTTGAACGTCTCACGTTCTTCATCTAAAGCATCATCTGAAACCCTCACAGGCATTGGACGATCTAGAACATATTCAAGTTGCTCCGCTTGGCAAAGAATACGGAGATTCATAAGCCAAACATTACAATTAACAGCACCCTGGAGCTTATGCGTATCAAGTATACGCGAAAGCGAGTTCGACACAGACATTCTGTCTACACATTGATAAAATAAAGCAGAAATTAATATTTAAATATTATGATAAAACACTAAATAGAATATGGATTTACTTTTTCTATAAAGTGCCTTCGTATTGTTTTATATATTCTTTATAATCTCTACAAACAAGAATACGGAAATTTAACTCTTAAATCTCACATGAATAAAGTAGATCCTTCTTGACATTTACGCAAGTCTCACACGCTTTAGCAATATTGACCATTGTAAATTCGAGAAGGTAGACAATTATTGTCAATTGCATCTCATGCAACTCTTACATTCGGTCCTAAATCGAATCTCATCCTCACGCTTTAGCAATATTGGATAGTTCAATTTTTAGATCAACTTGTCTATCGCCGAAAGTAAGATACTAAAATTAACCTCACGCTTTAGCAATATTGGATAATACTTTCTCTTAAATTCGACTCATCTCATGCTTAACCGGAATAGTACAAAACATTATAATCAAACCCTCACGCTTTAGCAATATTGGGAATAATCACAATGGTTTTACTAACACCGTATAGACAAGCCGGACCATGTCATATTTTCAACTAAAATAATGACACTTAATGATCTAGCGTAGAGATTTTTCAAAAGTCAAATGCATACAAATATATAAAATGTATGCATGTCCAAAAATGCATAAAACATGTAATTCACAATTAAATGTATGCATGAGCATTTTATAACATTGAGAAAAATTGTAAGGAACATGAACAATTAGAAGCACGTATCGCTCTGATACCACTTGATGAGTGAGGAACGGACAAACCCGAGAGCAGCGGAAACCCGCCCGAGATCAAATCCCGAGCGAATAAAATTTTTTATTTATTTATTTTTAATTCTCGGCATTAAGCCTAAATTAGTGGCAAAGAAAATTTCTACCAACTTAAAAATTTTCAATGCATTAAAAACAATTTTCCATGCATCAAAAATTACCATAAGCATAATTAAAATTTTCAACGCACTTAAAAACATTTATCAACTCTTGATAAATTATTCCAAGCAATAAATTAATTTTCCAACTCTTGGAAAAATTAATCCAAGCTAACAAAATAATTTTCCAACACTTACAAAATTATTTCAAGCATATTACATAATTTCCAACTCTTGAAAATTACTCCAAGCATACAAAAATTTCTATATCAACTATATATCAATTATCATACACTTCAATGCTCATAATTCATCACTTACATACTTCCAATTAATCCAACAAATCCACAACAATTTTTCTCAACAATAACCATCAACAATCTAATAATAAATTTACAAATTAAATTTACCAACAAACTTTGCCAATGATCATTTCCTTCAAGCTTTTCCAAATCTTCCAAGCTTTTGAACTCCTTCAAAACTCCACCAAATTGAGCTTCTCCAAGAACAAATCTTGGTGATCAAAAGGTGGTTTGATCACTCAAGAATAGCAACCAACTTTTCCCCAAATTTCAACTCTTAAAACCCTAGGAAAAAGAAAATCTCAAGAACATAAATTAACCTTTAACACTTAGGGATTAATTCCATGGACTTGATTATTTGTAGGGTAATATTTGGTGAGATTTAGGCTTGAATTTGAAAACAAAAACTGACTTTCTTTCTTCCTCTTGCTCGGCAGTGAGCAAGCAAAATGAGGGGTTTTTTTATTTTTCTTTTTGGTCGGCTGCAGTAAAGAAAAAAAGGGAAAGCAACTTTTGCTTTTTTGTTTGTTCTCTTGGCAACAGTGAGTCATCATAAAAGTAAAACCAAATTTTGCTTCTTATAATACTCGGCAGAGAGCAAAAATGAGTGAATGGAAAAAATTGCTTTTTTTTTTCTTTTAATTTAATAAAAAACAAAGAAAACAAACCCAAGCCTTTTTAATCAAACTATGGTTTAAGGGAATCTTTTCCCTACACCACAAGTTCAAAAAAGCAACTTAACTATAGTTAAAAATAAATCTCACCAACTTTAGCAACTTAATTAAAATTGAATGAATTAGTTACTTTAACCAAAAATGTTCAATTGCTCTAACTTAGTTACCTTTAATTAATTAATACCTTTATTTGTATAAACTAAATAATTAATTTTATATATTAATTTAACAATTAAATTAATTCACAAATTAATTACTAAGTTAATGTAAATCAAATTTACATTTATTATACAATAAAATTATATCAACTCTTAATATAAAATTAATTAATTCAATTCATCTCATGAATTGTCGGATTAAACAATTTAATCATAAATACCCAAAAATACTTTGTCAACATTTGACGAGAGGTCGCCCTAGTGCTCAAAGAGTAAACTCAATATAATGGAACTCTCTAGGCTCACGTTCGGTTGTTATTTATATATATACATATATATTTCATATACTTATATACATATTTCATGAAGGCATGTCCACCTACAAATCATGACTAAACAACATGACACGTCGAACCATACAAGTCGAGGTTAAAACGCTAATGTATAATCATTTCGTCATTACCGTTTCCAATTGAGTAAGGTTATAGTTATACTGTCAAAACCTTATCTACTCAATATAATGAAACTTTTCATCCTTATATTCCATTAATAAATAATATATCAAAACTCCTTTTGAATATTATTTATAATGTTAAAGAAATAATTTCTTCAACGAACTTTCGGCCAAAAGAATTCCGGAATATATTCTGAAAATTTCTGGAAACAAAATCCAACCATATGGACTGACGAATTCTCATCTTAACACACACCGATCTTCGTGAGCATCGGTCTATACCTAACAGTCATCCAGAGGCCAGACCATGAAAGGTCTCTGACATGCATGGTATCAGGCACAGAGGATCACTCACAAGACCACCGTGGTGTCTCAAGTCAAAGGACCACAGTAACTACTCAACTCGAAAAGATAACTATTGACAGTTTTATGGAATATCTATTAGTCATCTTTTATGAGTTAATTCAATATTCATTCAACTAATGAATATCTGCATTTCTATACGAACTTCCGTTAAGCTCACAGTCTGTTGAGACAAACTATATGTCCATTACATATATAGACAATGCACTAGTCTTACCAATATAATGACCGACCCATGTCAATATATCTAGACTAGGAATAATTTATATTCGAGAGAATGCGTGATATTTCTCAACACCATTTGCAACTCTTGCAACAATATCACCATATGTAGTAACTCTCGGGTCTTTACTAATTTCATATAAGGTTCCGAGTGAAACTCGAAATCTCTAACTCTTAGAGTAATCTAACTCTTAGATTTACAATATATAAAATAAAGTAAGAGTTTTACCATATATAAAAATAAATAATCATGATAAAATAAATATTATATTGCATAAATATCAAATATTCATACAAAAAGTTAATGGTGCTCGATCACCATTTCCAACAGATATATTTTAAACTCAGGAACCAATCTTCTCAGATTCAATAAAGGAAGAAGCATGTGAACCTTCGGAACAACGTCCATGCATAGAGGTTATTATGTGTAGCCGATTCCAAATACTTAAACACGTGAATAATGGTGTCGTAGAAGACATATAGACTCCAATAATTATCTAACACATGGAAAAACACCTCTAACAATTGGCTCCAGATGCCGCCCCTTTAGAGGAACCCATGAACCTACTTCAATAGTGGAGATGATATTATATGGGACCGTTATAGGGATATAAAATGGGTTGTTAGGGCATTCTCTCCAAAAGTTCAACTGACGCATTGCTGCCCAAAATCTCCAATGAGAGGCCACCACATGGCAATAGTTTAATCTCCACAATCTAAAAAATTATCAACACAACGGATACCACTTGGCCCAATGTCAAGGCATTAGAATACTCTACTCCTATAGAAAAGACATATGAAATTTTCAAATCTCCTCATACCTGATGAGGGAAGACTCAATCACTGTAAGCCACCTGTTCGGATGGATCAAGGCCGCCCTCAGAGACACTTTACTATAAAAGATTGAGTCCAAGTCAATTAAAATATGAGAATCTCTTTTTAATAATCTCTCTCTCTCAGAATACACATGTAAACTAAGAGCACATAGTTTTTTCTCTCTACATCTCTAAAAACTTTATATGCAATAAAATCTATGACAATTAGCTATTTTCATTAAACCATATATTGACTAATTTGACAATCAGAGTTTCGTCGTTGGACACCCCTTTAGGCGCCGTATCTAATGTGTGTTTGTGTTTTGAGTCTCTTAGCATATATTACAAGCACGAACCTCTAAAAAGAAGCTCTAAGATGCACGTTCTAGAAGGACGTATTTTTCATGGAAGACTAGCCAATCACTATCACAATCTGGATCATCTTGGGCAAATGATTAACTATAATCGGGCAATAACAACTAGAAAAAAGCAAACTGTTAAAACATAAATTATAGTTTTTTCACATATAAATTATGAATTAAAGAAGCAATTTTCTCCACTCTGGTCAAAGTCTCACAATGACTTCAACCATCCAAAGCCACTATGGAGAAATGAAGATTTCTTTATTAAGCTCCCTGTCAAGCTTAATAAGGATATCAACCCAACAAAGGCTTCAAATCTGGGGATGACTCCTTCAGACCTTGCTTTGGCCCAAAATGAATGCAATCAGCTGCTACAGCAAGGATTAGTTGAGCCCACAATTTCTGATTGGGCTTGCCAAGTATTTTATGTGGAAAAGCGGTCAGAGAAGGCCCGTGAAAAGAAATGTCTGGTGATAGACTATAAACCTCTCAACGCTTTTTTGAAAGATGATAAGTTTCCATTGCCCAAGATCAATTCTCTATTTGTCCATATCAAAGAAGCTCACATCTTCTCAAAGTTTGATCTTAAGGCAGGTTTTTGGCAATTGGGTATAAGCCCATAAGAAAGGCCCAAAACAGCCTTTTGCATACCCAATGCTCATTACCAATGGAAAATATTGCATTTTGGCCTCAAAGTAGCGCCATCACTATTTCAGAAGGCAATGATAAAGACCTTCCAGCCCATAATGCATCATACACTGGTGTACATTGATGACTTACTTCTTTTCTCAAAAGAAGTTGAGTCACACTACCAGCTGCTATGTCAATTCAGAGATCTTGTCCAAAAATATGGAATCATGATTTCGGAAAGAAAAATCCAAATTGGAAAGGATTCCATAGACTTTTTGGGAATAGTGTTCAAAGATTGACATTATTGTCCAGGAAAACACATTGCACAGGAACCTGTACACTTTCCAGATGACAACCTCTCAAAGAAGCAACTCCAACAGTTCCTTGGGATTGTGAATTATCTTAAGGAGTTTTTGCTACATGTCATCATTCATACCAGCCAGTTGTCCAAAATGATAAGAAAGAATGCACCAGCATGGGGTCCTGCACAAACTGAACCAGTACGTCAACTAAAGCAGATCTGCCAAGATCCCTCTTCTTTAAAAATTCTCACCGACGGACAACGTGTCTTGCAGACAGATGAAAGTGATGAATATTGGGGAGCCATGCTCATTGAAAAGATTGCAGAAAAGGAGTTCTATTGTGGACATGCTAGTCAACAATTCAAAGATGCTGAAAAGTATTATCATACAGTTTACAAAGAGACTTTAGCCATAAAATATGGAATAAAGCGATTCGAATTCCATCTCATAGGTCACCATTTTCTTGTGATATTGGACAACTCATCTTTCCCCAAGATTCTTGATTTCAAGAACAAGGTGTTGCCAGCAAAGCAGTTACTTCGTCGTCTAATGAGTGTTTTTCCAAATATGAGTTCTTTGTGAAGCATATAAAAGGAGATCATAATGTGATACCTGATATGTTATCCAGACCACAACAAGTTAAACTCATTTCCTCATTGACAGCAATACATTTGATCTTCATGGCATCGATACTCCCGAAGATTTCCTTTATCCTGCGATAGCTATCAAGAAATTTTTTCCTCCAGGGTTATCTTTCTTGACCCTTGGGACATTCAAACATATGTAAAAAATCATATGTTTCATTATTTGTCACAACTCTAGAGGCACAAAGAAGATTTTCACAGTCAACCCAAGTTCTTCCCAGATTATCCTTTTGTCAACGGACTCTTTATAAATCCTAACAGGAGCCTCATTGACGAAGAACTTTGGTATTTCTTATGTATCACAGTTCTATACTTATCATCTATTGCTTTCCCCCTTGAAGCAATGAGATCTTATTTATGTGATAATCTCAAACAATAGTCTATAATTTGGACACTCATGGAATGGTACAGCCCATTGCCATGGTGGAGAGACTAGTTTACCACAGCATGCAGAAAAATAAACTTAAAGTATAAACCCAAAGAAGAAATGGACAAGTTCGTGATAGTCTTTATTGTCCATAGACCTTACTTCTAGCATCCTGAAATAAAACTATTTGGGCTCAAGAGCGGGCTTTTGAGTGGAAGGTTACACTAGATGTTTCTACACCCCTCCATGATCCTGGCTTACTCAAAGATCTGAAAGATTTTTTTTCAGAAATTAACCATTTTCAGCCATATAATCACAATTTCTCTCATACATCCTTAGAACCAAGACATGAGTTTATTCATTGTCCTAAAGATCCAATAGATCCAAAAGAATTCAGCGGCTCTGATTATCAAACAAGAGAATCAACCTCGACAGATCTTCTCTTCCAGGATTCCCAAAACCCGTATGAAGACTTTGAGCCTATGAAAACAGAACCAAGTTCGAGATCAGAAGAACCGGGCCAAACAATACTAGTATGTACTACGACATGTATCATATCAGTGATCCCGGGTGGTATAGTGTCTACGGTCACATTGATTCTGATGACTTGGATTATTACAATCTCAATCCTTCCCCATCTCAAAACTCGATGTGACAAATTTGTCGTCTTGTGTCGGTTTTTTCTTTAGCATCAATAATTCATGCTTTAGACAGCATGATAAATGTGCTTTTACTTTATGTTTGTGTCATGCTTTAGCATCTTTGCTTTAGCATTTTATATTTTGCTTTTGCTTTGTAAAAGTAGATTCATTTGCTTTAGTTTTGCTTTAGTAAAAGGAGTGGTCTTTGTTTGTCTTATCTCTTTGGTGCGGGGTCCTGTCCCACCAAAGATGCCTTATGTTTCCTCCTCCAGCCTATATAAGGAGGAATGTTTTCATTTTGTAATCAAGCTTGGAGTTTATAACTCACTTTGAAATAAAATCTAGTCTGTTTAATCTCTCATGTTTTGCTAAGTAACTCTTAGCTTCTCTCTCAAAGCACGAGGGAGTCTTCCCTCAGCTACTACTACTAATCCATGAGTTTTAAGTTCACTTTCATATATCTCTATGCGTATGCTATTCACTCGCCACATTGGTGGATCTTGTGAATCAAAAAGTAGTTGGAAAACTTCCTCTATCCTTGTCTTAGGCGGTATCCTCTGTGAGTTTTGTTCACCCGAAGTGTGGGCACCGAGGCCAGGTAGTGCCGTTTAGCCCTTTAATGTGGTGGTAAGGACGTAGCAGAGAGCAACCCAAGGTAAATTAATTTCAAATTTTTGTAATAATTATTATAACATCATGGATAAAATCATAAAAAATAATATTTTAAAGAGGCTAAAATGTCATCTCACCTTTTAAGTAAAAAAAATGCTAGTCTTAGGACATAATCTTGAAATGTCGAAGAGACTCAAAGTTGTGATGTCCATTAATAATAAGCCAGTTTCAATTATTCTTTTGGATCTTAATTAATAGGTCTTCATATATTACGATCCACCATGGTTATTTTTAATTTCCACCGCTGAGGTTTGACCCATTTGTAAGTAGATGTCCAAGATCGATTTATTAGCAGAGATCCGCTATGATATGTTAACCATTGGATTGATTGTGAGTAAACTAGACAAATACTAAAATGTCCATGTAATAAAAATTATGCTTGGCACTCATAATTAGGGATGACAACGAGTCAGAGATGATACAAGGGTGTCAATATCCATACCCATCCTGTTCAAACAACGGATACAAAAATTATCTATTTGACAACCCCAACTTATCAGGCCCTCATGGGCCCCCTTATGGGTTCCCGTTCACACGAGAACTTTACCTCTATTTGAATAGGGATGTTAATATCTATACTTGACCCGTCCAACTAACGGGTATAGAAAATTATCCCCTAATCCACTTCTAACATATCGGGCCCCATGAGACCTAATGTTCATAAGGATTTTTTTTTTCATTCATACTCAAATATGTTCACACTGAATTAATAATTAGTAGTTTGAAACATGTTATTTATAGGATTTTTCTACTTGTCGTGCTTTGACCCGTCTTAAATCTACAATACTTTCATGTCCATATTATCTAAAAAATTCGACCCACATATGGACCATTTCGTGCTCGTGTCATGCTCTATGTTGTCCGGCCCACTAGACATCTCTAAGTTAGTGATAACTTAAGTTTGAGATCCTACTAGAGTCTCATTTAAAAATAAAGTATTTGGGAGTGGGCCCAGACAGTTCTCCAATTGTTTTTGTCATTGAAATCTACCAGAGAGGGTATCAGTTTGGAAAGTGTCGTTGAGAGACCTATGAAATTGATTGGGACTCATGCTAGAGGTTGGGTGTGGGCCAAGGTATACTAGAAAAGATGGATTATAAATTCGAAATAATAAAGAAAAGAAAAATACTTTTTATCTTCATTTATTTTTAAGGAAAAAATTAGGGATATGCAAACCCAACCTGACATGCGGGTCAATTTGCTTGTCAACCAGCAACCCATGCAGATTATGTGCGAGTTGGGTTGGATTGGAAAATTAACCCAATCCATTTGGGTTGAAAATTATCAACTCGTATGGGTTGCGAGTTGAGTCATATTGAAATTTTTTTAACCTGGCCCAACCTGCAAACTCGCATATATTTATTAAATAATTTCTTTTATTTCTTTTGACATATTTAACCCTAACAATAACATTATAAAAGAAACAAATCAAAAACATATGATATTGGTCAAGCTGTTGATGTTTTAACATTGTACTTAGTGTGATTAATTAATTATTAATTATGTATTTGGATTATGAACTTAGTGAAATTGATTATGTATGATATTTTAAAATTAATTCAAGCCATCTCTATTTCACATTTTCACACAGACCAATCTTCAAGCCCATGTAACCCTCATTTGCAGATTATATAACGCTTGCAAGTTCGCTAAAATGAAAAATGTATTGAATTATATTGTAACTGATGTTAATCTTCGGTGTTCGATTGTAAATTTAATTTCTTTGATTGAGAATGGTAGTGAGCAGCCTAAATTTGTTGAGAATTTAAGTGATATGATGTTTAGAGTGTATGCTGATAATAAATTGTTTGAGGACGCTTTTGGAGTTTTTATTATATGAAAAGAAGTGGGTTGAAAATTGATGAAAGGTCTTGCATGGTGTTTTTGCTTGCTTTGAAGAGATGTAATGATATTGACTTGTGTTTCGATTTTTTCCGGAAAATGGTTGAGGCCAATGTGGAGATTACTGTTTATACCATGTCCGTTATTATTGATGGGCTGTGTAAGAGAGGAGATGTTAAAATGGCTAGAGATTTAATGGATGAAATGGTTGTTAAAGGGATTAAACCCAACCGTTATATTTATAATACGCTTTTAAATGGGTGTGTTAAAAGAAAAGATTTCGTGGGTGTCAATGAGATGCTGAGCTTGATGCAGAGGGATCAAGTGGCTTATAATGCAGTTACATACACGCTTTTGATTGAATGGTATGGGAATTCAGGCAAGATGGTTGAAGTTGAGAAGTTGTTTGGTGAAATGCGTGAGAGAGGGGTAGAAGCAGATGTTCATGTGTATACTACGATTATTAGTTGGAATTGTAGAGTAGGAAATTTGAGAAGAGCATTCGCTCTATTTGATGAGTTTACTGAGAGAAGCATTATTCTGAATTCTCATATTTATGGGGCTTTGATTTCTGGTATTTGCAAGGCTGGGCAGATGGGGGCAGCTGAAATGTTGGTTCAAGACATGCAAAGACAAGGGATTGATGTGAATGAAGTGATATTCAATACTCTTATGAATGGGTACTGTAAGAAGGGTATGATAGATGAAGCTTTAAAGGTGTTCGCGCTCATGGAAAAGAAAGGTTTTGAGTCTGGTCCTGTTGTTTATAATTCAATTGCCAGCGGGCTGTGTAAATTGAAACGATTCGGGAAAGCAAAGGAGTGGTTGTTCACTATGATAGAAAGGGGTCTCCCTCTAGATACGGTGAGCTTCACTACTTTGATTGACATATGTTGCAAGGAAGGGAACCTAGAGGAGGCAAAATGGGTATTCGAAGATATGAAGATCAAGGGAGTGAGACCTAATGCTTATACTTACAACACTTTGATTCATGGTTACAGCAAGAAAGGGAATATGAAGGAAGTTTATAGCCTAAAAAGTAAGTTGGAAGCCAATGGGATGATTCCAGATGTGTACACATACACATTACTTATACATGGTGAATGTGTATTTGGAAAGCTAAATGAGGCAGTAAAACTGTTTAATGAAATGATTCAAAAGGGTTAGTTCCAAATGCAGTCACTTACACAACCATGATCTCAGGTCTGTTTAAGGAGGGGAGAACATATGAAGCTTTTAGATTGTACGATGAAATCGTTAGTGTTCCTAGAACATGCCAAGATCATCTAAGAGTGATTTGTGTGTGAATAAACCAAAAAAAGTTGCGGAAATACTCAATTTGATCGGATGAAGTTCAAGACTTCTTCTCCTTTGTTGGAAGCTCCAAGCCTTCAAATTGAATTCCAAACTCATGGATTGGTTTCCCTATCACCTCATTTTGACTCTTAATGTGCTAGCAAGTAGAATTTTTGCAACAAAAATCCAAAAGAAAGAGCATGAAAATCGGCCATGGAGGGAGAGAAGAGAGAGAGATGAGTGAATAGTAGTGTCTAACAAAACTAACTAGTTTTCCAAAACCACTCGCCTTTAATATTTTCCAAAAATAAAAGTGTGTGTTGGAAAAATGCATTAAATGCATCCAACTACTTACATCAACAAATGACTAGTGATGTGAGTCAAGTTGATGTAAGTTAGTGGGTCCCACCACTTTGAATTCAAAATTCAAGTTGGTCCACACAACACACTTTGGGCCCGGTTTCGTTTAATTAGACTAAACGAATTTTCCGTCGCGACGTAATTAAATCCAATTTAATTAAATAATAATATCTCAGCAAAATTATTACGGAAGTCGCTTACGAATTAATTCTAAAATAATTTGTTCGCTTGAATTAAAATCCAATTTTAATTCCGCGTTGAAATCTAATTTCAATTAATATATCTAATATATTATTTTATCCCAATTAAATAAATTAAATAGAAAAATAAATGTGTGAACTGGGAAAATTGATTTAAGGCCGCACTCACCCCTCGCAAGGGAAGACCTCAAACTGTTGGGTTCGGAATGGTCCATTACTTATGCCACTTGTAATGAATGGATTTGTGCAATAATCTAACGAAGTCTACTCAACAACAACCTACATCTAAGTTTGCATACAACCTATATCTAAGTTTGCATATAACCTATATCTAAGTTTGCATGCATAAAAGTAAGTCGAAATAATGGCAAACACACAATCTCATGAACGCATTATATTGATAAACATGACAATATCAATGAAAAATAATCTAAACATAAACATAGAAGAGATTTAATTAAGTTCCTAATGCGAAAGAAATAACTAAATCACACTTGGAGATAATATGCTAAACAACTAAATCATGCATAAAAATAACATACTAAACAAATAAACAGTAGATAAACACAAGATTGGATGAAACGAAATATGTGCATGTCTCAAGCGGTACGTGACGTTGTATCCCAAGTACCGCACTACCGTCCATTCGGATTCGGCTACGGAATTTATGTCTGGGTTTCCATCCAACATACCGCAAGAGATAACACATATTCCATTCATCCAATAGCCATATCATACATTAACCAACAATACTCATGCGAAGAAATAATAATAAATAACAAAAAAAACGAGAGTATATAAAAGGGTGCCCTCAGGTCTAACCTCTTAAGTCGTCTCTTGGAAGTGTGTTACGCGGTTGTCGGAAGGATTGATGCTCCGCAACTTTTCCGATTTACTGGTTCGTTGTTTTCCTTCGTTGCCTCGCTGTTTGGGCTGCTGTTTTGCTCTATTTTATGCGGTGGACGTGCAATTTTTCTGGACTGGTTTGCGGGTTTAAAAGTGTAGTTTTTTCAGGGACTGTTTTTGGTGAATTGAGGGGTTTCAGGGGTGCAGTTTTTGCGGTGGTTTGGGGGATTTTAAGGTTACGGTTTGCGTGAGTATAGGGCTGTTTGGGCTGCTGTTTTTGGGTTATAGAGTGCAGTTTTTGGGGACTGTTTCAGTGGCTATTTTTGGGTGCAGGTCAGGGTGCTAAAGGCTACTGTTTTGTTTTGATTTCGTGGACTGTATGGCATGAGATCTCTTGGCTGATGAGGGTTTATGGGCGGCTGGTCTTCACGTGTGTGTTGAACGTGAAGACTATGGACGTGTTGGCTGCATGAGTCTTGTTATGGTGTTCGGTGTGGGGGGCTTGGTTGGCTGCTGGTCTTCACGTGTGTGTTGAACGTGAAGATCATGGACGTGTTGGCTGCATGAGTCCTGTTATGGTTGGTGAAGGCAAGGCTTTGTCGGTTAGAGTGGGGACGTCAGATGGCTTTAGTTTGAATGGTGCCGTGAATATGGTTTGTTGCTTGCTTGAGAGGCGTGAGTAGTTAGGGCTTGTGAGTGATTGCCAAGTGTAGTGAGAGGATATAGGTGAGAGAATAGGGTTTAGTTTGTTGTGTTTTTATGTTTTCACGTGGCTTGGGTTGTCGGTTGAGTGGTGAGATGTGTTGAGTGAGAGAGAATGAGTGGCGTGATGGTGGCCGTTTAATGAGAGAGAGAATATGGCGTTAGTGTTATTAGGGTTTATTGTTTTGTTGGCTTTGGAGAGAGAGACAAGTTGGGGAGTTAGCCGAGAAAGAGGGAAAGTTGTGGGGAGTGGGAAGTGAGCTCCATGGGGAAAAGGGTTTGGCTTGCGTCTCTTTTTTATAGGAGAGAGTTAGGGTTGTCCGTGTACGGGAATGAAAGGAATATTGTAATTATGGGGGAAATCTCTAATTAGTGTGTCATAAGGAAATGATCTCTTTAATTTAGGGAGGTGATTTGATTTGATTTGATTTTATTTTATTTAGTTTAGGCATGTGATTTAATTTAATTAGGAATGTGATTTATGAGGTTTGGTTTGATTCTTTTAATTCGGGAAGGTGATTTATTTGATTTCAACATGTGTTTAATGTGTGGATTTGATATTTTGGAAGGCTTTGGGCATGGGGTTGGTCCTTTTGGGCGTGTGTTTGGGTTTTTTTGGTGGGCTTGGTGTGTGGCTGGTTATTTTGGTGGGCTTGGGCTAAGAATAAGTTTTAAAACGGCGGTCCAACGAGCAACCCGAAGCTAAGAAAACGAATTAAATCCAACAAGGTATTGATTTCTGACTTTTCCCTTCCGACGTCCGTTTCTCGCGACTTTCGCAACTTAAAGAGGTAGTGCCTCCATATGAGGCTCATCATCGGGACTTATATGCAAAAATGCAGTGCCTACAAAACCCTTCTTTTTTTTTTATCGTCTTTCCAAAAATCGGGTTCACAATATTGTTATTCTCTGATCACTGAACAGTGTTTATGAGGAAAAAATTGAATTCTATTACTACAAGAATAGAATTTACAAGTGTTTAAACTCTACCAAAAAACTTCACTCTCTAAGTTTTCTTTACATGAAGCTTAATTGTTGGGATAATATAAGCTTTCAACTGAACTCTCTATTTATAGTAAAACTCAAGCTCACTATTACAACCACCAAAAGCAAAATTAAAATTTTGCTTTATAAGTCAATAAGGAAGATTTCTCCTTGGATGCCTGAACCATAAATTTCTACATGCAAATCTTCCACCAAAAATTATCTTGGATGGTTCTTGGAGATGGAATGCAGATAGATTCTACAATTCTCATCCTCCAGTTGTATTCGAAATGATTGTAATTTGACAGCTGCCTTGGCTATGTCTCTGCACAGTGTTAGCTTATCCCGAGTAACCACTTTTGTTAACATGTCGGATGTATTATCATCTGTATGGATCTTCACTAGTCTCAGCAGTTGTTGATCCATCACCCGTGTATCCAATGATAGCGAATATCGATATGCTTTGTACGAGAATGATACATTGATTCTTGCTCAAGTCCAGAGCACTTTGACTATCACAATGTAACTTGTATTATGTCTGTTTGATCCCTAATTCTTGGAGTAAATTCTCTAGCAATAACATTTCCTTTCCTGCTTCCGTTGATGCAATGTACTCAGCTTATGTTGTAGATAATGCAATACAACTCTACAATCTTGACTGCCGTGACATAGCTCCCCTTGCAAAAGTGTAGAGAAAACCTGACATAGATTTTTTACCATCAAGATATCTTGCCATATTTGAATCTGTATAGGCTTCCAAGATTGGATCAGCTCCCCCTAGTATGGGCATAACTTTGATATACCCTTGAGGTACATGAGAATCCATTTGACTGCCTCCTAGTGTTCCTTTGTGGGGTTAAAGAGAAAACAACTCACTACACCCACTGCGTGAGCAATATCTGGTCTGGTACATACCATAGCATACATTAGGCTTCCAACTGCTGAAGAATATGGTATTGATTACATCTCATCTATCTTTTTCTTGGATGGGGGATGCGAACTCTTGCTCAGTTTGAAGTGGTGCGCTAGCGGAATGCTGACAGGTTTGACATTCTGTATATCGAATCTCTTGAATACCCATTCAATATAAATATCCAGTGAAAGCCACAACCTTTGTTCTATCTGTCTCAAACTATTTGCATTCTCAAAATCTGTCGAGCTGGTTGTAAGTCTTTCATGTCAAAGGACTGAGATATTTCATTTTTCAGCTGGCTGATCTTCGCTGCAACATGTCATCTATAAATAATAAAAGAGCAACGTAATTACCATCCAGAAACCTTTGAATGTAAACACACTAGTCTGCTGCAGTTCTTTTGTAGTGTTGACTCACCATGAATGAGTCAAACTTCTTATACCACTGCCTTGGTGATTGCTTGAGGTTGTACAAACTCTTTTTCAGTTTGCAAACTAGGTTCTCTTTTTTGAAACCTTGAAACCTTCCGGCTGCTGCATGTAGATTTCTTCATGTAAATCACCATGAAGAAATATTGTCTTAACATCCATCAGTTGAAACTCTAGGTTCACATTGGCTACCAATCCTATGATAACTCGAATTGAAGCCATTTTTACAACTGGTAAAAAGAATTCATCAAAGTCGATTCCATTTTTCTATAGGAATCCTTTGACTCCTAACCGGGCTTT
This sequence comes from Zanthoxylum bungeanum, assembly GCA_019454045.1. NCBI lineage: Eukaryota > Viridiplantae > Streptophyta > Magnoliopsida > Sapindales > Rutaceae > Zanthoxylum > Zanthoxylum bungeanum. The sequence goes on from SKCR01028239.1 coordinate 32,845, forward strand.
GTGTTTCACGCATTTCCGTTGTCATCTTTCTTCAGCTTGAACACCTATTTGTTCTTTAGTGTCTTCTTGCCTTGTGGGAGCTTAACTATCTCATAAATATAATTCTTCTGCAGAGATTCCATTTCATGCTACATTGCGTGCAACCATTTTTCTTTGTTTTTATGAGATACAACTTTCTTAAAATTTTCTGGCTCCCCTCGTCAGTAAATAGAATATAGTCAGATCTTAAGTATCTGTTTGATGAAATCTGACCTCACTCAGTTCTTCGTACTTGAGGTTCACTAATTTATGAAGTTTTATCCTCATCTAAATCTGCGGATGAACCTGTAGCCTATGATAGAGCGAGTTGCGGCTCCCCCTACTCAACACCGTCTTCCTTTTCCTCTGATTCTGCTTCTACATATCATACACCCCATCATTATTTGTAGCACTCCAGTTGGTGTTGGGGTTGTGTCTGGATTTGAATCAGTTTTTTCGATATTAGAATTAGAAGATATCTTGAAATTTTCAATGTCTTTTATTGTCTGGTCTTCAAGAAACACTGCATCTCTGCTTCTGATGACCTTATTTTCCTTAGGGTCCTATAACCTGTATCTGAATTCCTCGTCTCCATAGCCTTTGAAGATGCATGAAGTAGTTCTTGCATCAAGCTTCTGCCTGAGCTTCTTGGATACATGTGCAAAGGCTAAACAACTGAATGTTCTAAGGTGAAAATATGAGGGATTCTTACTAGACCACACTTTCTTTGGAATATCAAAATTCAATGATATAAATGGTGATCTATTGATCTGGTAACAAGTGGCATGAATAGCTTCTACCCAAAATGGCTTTGGCAGCTTAGCCATACTGATCACTCTTTTGACTTTCTCTATAATGGTTCGATTCATTCTTTCAGCAACACCAATATGATATGGAATGGATGGAACAATCCTTTTATTTCGAATTTCGTGTCTTCGGTAGTAGGCATCGAATTCTCTAAAAGTGTACTCGTCTCCATTATCTGTGTGAGGACACTCCAGTTTCTTCCCTGTTTTACACTCTACCATGGCATGGAACAATTAGAAATTATCCAGGACCTGATCATTATTTTCAGAAAATACACCATACCTTTTGAGAAGCATCGTCAATGAAAGTCAGAAAGTATTTGTTATTACCTAGTGAATTAACCTCCAAGGGATACCAAACTGAGCAATTATATCTTCTCGTAGAAGATAAATTAAAAGAAACTCTATGTTGCTTACTGAACAAATAGTGATTGCAATGATCTAAAGTATCATTCTTAGAGACATTGATTAGATTCTTCTCTGTCAAGGTTCAAAATCCATTCTCACTCATGTGATCAAGTCTCTGGTGACACAGATTTTGAGAAGCCTTCTGTTCAGCTATATTGAAGCTCTCTGCACACATATTCACATGGTCTTGTATAAAATACTGCAAATATGTCCTCGGGCGACGACCATGACACCTTTTATCATTCTACATATGGCATTGCTAAAATGGCTAGCATAGCCTTGTTTGTCAAGGGCTACCCCTAGAGTAGATTGAACCGAAGTTCTGGAACATGTCTAATATCCTTCAGGGTTATTGTACACCCAGTATTTTTCCGCATCTGAATATCACAAATTCCTACTATCTGAGAGGAACTGGTATTACCAATCTTCACTGTGTTGGACAATTATGACCCATAGCGTCACTATTTGTACAGATCATGGTGTTGTTGTACAAATTAACTATGTGACAAAGGAGATTGCACTCTTATCATTTGTGATTAGATCACCTAGATGTATAAATGATAGGAGGTCCCTATGATTTGTTCCTGGACGGAGAATGATATGAGACAGTATCAGTCCACGAAGGATAAATCATTAAATATCCCTAGTCAGAGTATTATCGAGATTGGACATCGATAAATACGTAAAAGACTAGTATTACACTTGTGCGCGTTGTGAGGGCACAACGGCATAGTTCTCATATATTTGGGTATATGATACTCATGCAAGTGTAATAGGAGGTTGTTTTTTAACCGATGGTATGGGAAACAGCTTCGCTCTAGATAGACCCCCTCGGAATTCCATTGGTTGTATGACTATATGTCTATGGAAATCCGAAATCAGGGTAGGTGTATTTGGTCTTAACCTGAGACTTGCACCGCTAATACTTGCGACAATCAATATACTTTGGTTGCGGTCGTCCAGGGCTTTAACAAGTTCTGTGTATGCCAATGCTCGGTATATTGAGAATCGTAGTGTGTTGGGTGTGATGTCAAGATGGAAGTGTCACTCCAGTCATATGGAGATGATGGTCACGTAGGATACGGGACTGGTTCTCTTAAATGCTGCAGCTATCGGGATAAAATGACAAGGTCATGTTTATCCGATAATAGAGACTAGTTACCAGACATCCGACATGTGCTTCGTACGGGGCAGACAAAATTCCAGCCTCAGGCCTAGCACGTGATCATTCGATATTGGACAGAAATACGCAATACTACGTATACTACGCCTGATATAGATCATTTATTCCTATAAGGATATTTCCGGAGAATTGGGTAGGCATGGCGCTTTGATAGAGGCCAACCTTGTCTTGTAAATCGGTATAAACGTAGTACTTGGTACTTACGTGTTCGGATAGTCCGACGACCGAATTTACTGCCAACATATCCGGGGATCTCATGGGTCGCTTCCCAAAGATTCACCGATGACGTATGACTTGCACTCTAAATTAATCTAGGATTAATTAGAAGAGAGAGAAAATTAATCTGGGATTAATTGCGGAGATATTTTATCTGGGATAAAATATCCTTAAAGGGAGATAACGATTAATTTGGAATTAATTGGTAAATTAATATATTCGATATATTAAACGAAATTGGATTTCGACGCGGAATTAAAATTAGATTTTAATTCGGGCGAACGAGTTAATTTAGAATTAATTCGTTAGCGACGTGAATAATGATTTCGCTAGACGTAATCATTTAATTACGACGCAACAAAAAATTCGTTAATTTGGAATTAGTGAACCCGAGCCCGGGATTATTTGCGAGCGCATTCGCATTTCGAATTCGAGTGCGGCACGCAAGTCAAATCAAGCGTCAAATCATTAGTCGCATCAAGCGTCAAATCACATGTCACTTTGAGTGATGTGACACTTGATTGATTGATGTGATTGATTGATTGATGGTAGTTGTTGGAGTTGTTGGAAACCTTTTACCATTTGACTTTTTGAAAGCCAAAAAGGTGGTAAATGATTTATTATTTTTGGAAAATATATAAGTGTATTTGATACACAAAATTGACACAACTTACACAACTCTCTATTCCTCTCATCTCTCTCTTCTTCACACGCCCATGGAGGCAAAAACTTCACTGGTTTGAGCTGGGCAGAAATCGTGAGTTAGGGAAGCAAGAGTGGGATTTTGTGGCAAAATCACAAGTGCTAGCACACTTACGAGACATGCGAAGGTGATAGGGAAGTCCACCCATGAGCCGGGAATCATTCGACGAAGCTTGGAGCTTGACGAAGTTGATCCAAAAGGCGGAAACCAGTGAGCACTGGCAGTGCACTGCCGTGAGCAGTCCATGGAGCAGAAATGGAGTTTTGTTCGTCAAAGCGTCGCTCAACCGATCGATGTGAGTATTCCGCAACTTCGTTGATTTGTATTCGCACTTATTTTATGCTTATTATTGATCTTGGGACCTTAATAGAAACCAACACACTGCACCAATGTTTTCTGCTTTGTTTGTTGTGAAAAAATCCCTATGAGGGGTGACATGGTATGATGCTACAATATCTACCACCCACTCAACATCTTGAGTTGCGGTGTGAAGATATTTCTCTTCTTGGATGAAGCAGATGGCTACAACTTCTGAGATAACTACTAATGTCTCTGCATCGTTTGTTCTTCGATTGGGAATTTCCTTGACCTTCCTCTCATTGCACCTTTCGACAATTCTTCTCTAAGTGGCCTTTTATGCCATAATATTAGCACTTGTTGTTGGGGTTTTGGGCGATGGGGCGCAGCGGAAGCGCGGGTCAACGAAATCGTATTTTAAAACTTTTTTCAAAATACCAAATAAATTATTCAATATCTAATATGAATAATTTATTCATATTTCACCTAAACTTATTTATTCAATATCAAATATTGACATAAATATAGTTGAAACTTCGTGAAACTTTTACGAAAAATATTTTTCCACAAAATGGTTTTAAAACACGTTTTTGACAAAACCGACTACCCGACACTTATGGAAACTACCCAGCTCAGATCCAATAGTGTCGGGGCAGTTCATGTGCTGCCCGAACAGTGACATATTCACTGTTTGGATAGCGTCACCTCACCCGGTTGGCTCAAATCCACCCGGTAACGCCATTTTTGGATGTTTTCACTTATTTCAAGTCGAAAACACTTTCCGGCAATTGTGCCAACTCCCAAAACACATCCATTACATTCATAAGAAATCACAAACGTCCCATAATTTCCAATTTGGGCAGATCTGATCTGCAAACCGAAATTCATTAACATTAATGCTTTAAATCCAATTTTCCAAGACTAAATCAATTAATCTCAACACCAATTGAGTCCTACCACACATGAATAGCTCTAGAACAATTCTAGGATATCTAAGAGTGGATCAACAACTCTATAATGGTAAAAATATTGTCCAACAATAACTTGAACAAAATAGAATATAATTACACTAATTAATTTCAATACACTTCACACATGCATCAGAAGCCTCCAGTACATCATCCACAACCTAAAGCCCTAATTTTTCAGATTGAAAGGAACCCTAGAACCTTTCTAGATCATCAAGGAATAAGAAATCAAATTTACTAAGCTTGGGTATAAAGAATTACCTTTAATTCCCTTGAATCATAAGCTTTTTCCTTGATTTTCCATCCTTTTCTTCATGGATTTGTTGAAACATATCCTTGGGCTTATTTTTCTCATATTTTCGGCCATAGAGATGATGAATAGGAAGAAGAAAACATTTTCCACTTATAAAAGAAGCTTTGACCGAAACTTATTGGAGAAATAAGGGCAATTTTGTCTTTTGATAAATTAAATCAAATTTAATAATAATACACTTTATATTGTCCAATCAAATTAGCACACACATAAAGTATATTTAATACATGCCATTTGCTCCAATTAAATCTCACCAAGTATCATGCAAATAATGATAAATGGATAAAGATTAAATTATTAAATTATTTAACAATTAAATAACTAAATAATTAATAAACAAACATATATTTATGGCATGTGTCAAAATCTCATTTGATGAATAATTAATGTGTATCTAATCGTATTATGTATCAAATACAAATACAAAATAATTATTAGCGGACAAAATACCCTAAAGCATGTGTTATCGTTTAACCGATTAAACGATCCGAATTAACTCATTTAATATGGTGAAGTATTATGAATAATCTGTATTATTCATATCAAGTTGCCCAAGTGCTCAACGAGTACACTTCATATTGTAGGACTCTCTAAGTTTTGGTATATCCGTTATGAAATCCAATTTCGTGTCCATAATCCACCCACTCATGGAATATGACGACCACAGATAATCTCACTAAACTATGCAAGCCGAGGTCATAGCATACGTAAAATCCCTCCGTCACAGGCCATCCCTATTATACCTGGGATATAGATCAGAACGTCAACTCCGTTCGGTACAATACAGTCGACTTTCAATTTACGATCTCTAAATAACACTCGAAACTGGTTTCCGAAGTTATACCACGGCCATGGATTTACTAGATCGTAAACACGTGTTATGCCTTATACACAGGACTGATGGATCATATCTTGATACGTACAGGATATCATGAGCATCAGTCCACACCCAACGAACAGGCGGAGGTCTGATCATGACTAGATCGTTGACGTGACTGCCATCAAAATATGGAGGATAGCTCATATATCCACAGTGGTATCTCAAGTCGAAGGACCACTATGCTCACTCAACTCGAAAAGGTTCCTATTGAAGTTGGTATACCATCTATTAGGAAACCTTTAGTGAGTCGTTCAGTGTCTTATCAAATAAACACCTACATGTCTATACGAGTCTCCCGAGACTCATGGTTCACTGGGATGAACCATCGACCAAATCACGATATACGACATGTACTGGTCTCAGCAGATTTTACTAACCGACCAGTGTTAGCAAATCTCGACCAAGAACTTTATTTAAGGATATACAACTAATAGTGTGCTTTCTAATGTCAATTATAAACTACGTTGTAACTGCGCATTATACTGTAAATCCTAAGGTCTTTGTCTAGTATACACGTATCACTGAACCAGATTCAGTTTCGATCTAATCGTAATCAGATATCTAATCGCAATTAGATCGAATAAGCGTATAAAAGACAAGGGTGCTACCATAAAATTAGTAATATTATGGAAAATACAATTGCTCGTATTTATGAATCAAACATAAATACGATCCGGATTGGCACTCCGAGCACCAACCCTAAAAATTTCTCCCACTTGCTCTAGTGCCAATCCATGGTATCATATACACATCCTAATGTGTATCACATACTCATGGCCCTCAAGAGCTCACCAACACTCAAGAGGTAGGCAACAAACAAGTAAGTCTTATTTAACAAATTGCGTCTGTGCAATAAACCCAACTGTTTTCCTTAATTAGCATCATTCATATTTTGTTGAATCCAAATTCTACATCAATATGACTCAGATGCAATATTAATATTGTGCTATAGCTACTGAGTTGTCTATGTACTTAGATATCAAATCCAAATACTTTACAGACAACCGCAAGCACTACACTAATACAAAAATTCTAATCTATGAGGTCACTATGCAAACTTCATAAGTCAATACTTCATAAGTTTCTATTGATTCCACTAGTTCAGTAGAATCAACGGTGACACTCCCACTGCATCCTTTCTGATTTTGTATGACATAGACCATTTAATGTCGTAATTAGAATCAAAACTAATCTAACCTTATGGTTGTTGACTAAATTCTCCATTTATGAAAAACTCGTTCTTAATATCTCATAGATCACAAAGAACATGTTTCAAGATCCATCATATGGTCTGCAACATATCAAAATAACTCGTAATAATTACGATTAAATTGCTATCGTTAATCGCACATAATTTAGTATTCATCACGCCAACATCATATGATACATAAGATTGACTAGACATTCCAATCAATCTATCTTTTGACAAATAAATCATCTTTACGAAAGATGAATACTATATACATAAAAGACACGTTAACTGTCAAACAGTTACACTAATTGTCATACAGATAGTCTTACTGTGTCCTTTATTAGATCATATCTAATACGCGACTAATGAGAATATCTCACAAGTCTCTTAGTTTTATATCATATATAAAACTTCATATCATATATATCAGAGTCTGCTCCCACTGCTTCCACGGAGAAAAGAAGACTTAGGATATGTAATACTAGAAAGAAATTTGTACTCTCCCAGTGACCCTTCTAACAAATACGTATTCTCTATACTTTGATAAAACTAGACAATCTGACTAATATCAAAAACAGAGAGCACGAATTTCTGGAAAGCTTATCTGAGTCTACAATAGGCTCCATAAGCTAGTATATCAAACTGTTATCTTAGCAGAATACAAACTCTAGAGCCATTCTAGAATGAACTTCTTCAAACAAAGAAATCACGACGGATCTCTCATTCAAAGAAATCACTTAAGAACGTCACTTTGCATTCTTTAGCCAAAATATACGGTTTAATATCAACATTAACCAGCAGATCCTTAATTGTCTAATCAGTGCGACAAGAGACAAGCTTCCTCAGAATCTACAATAGACTACTGAGTGTAACCTTTCTCACTGTCATACTATAAAGGTCGAACCTTTATCAAGCTCACATTGCTTTTCCTACGCAAATAATTTGCATATACTATGAACTATTCATAACGAAAGCTTAATCAAGTTCAAAACTTGATCGTCGTAAGCCATGAACAATCTGAGATCTATGGTTCAATGGTAATTTCCGAAATCGATATCAAATATCGCTCCCACTATAAGTTATAGGATAATTTTCTTCGATAAGAAAACATCAGAACCATTAAATATCATATACTTTGTAAATGATTCTGACATCCTATTGTACTAATACGGAAGTTGTCTAAGGGTCTTTTCATCTTATTAATTATGTAGTTCCATTACAGTTTATCATTTTCATATTTGACTTCACAAAGTCAAATATTTTCTGCAATCGTCAACATTCAATGTTAACCACCAAGTAACAAAATAATTTTATTACTCGGGATCGTAAAAAAGATATTCTATCAAATATAATATAATATTCCATTAAATATAATAAATGATAAACCTTTCACTCGTACCTCCGAGGCACAAGTACTCTCAATTATATAACCATTATACAAAAGAAAGATTCAAATCTCAAACTTTTCAAGATTCAAATTTTCTACTATACATATCATATATGTAACTGTAGAAACGAATGGAACCTTAATTAAAGAAATGAATAAGTGTTATTGGAGCATAACCCCAAGAGTATTGAAAATTAATTCGGTAACACTCAATATCAACAAATCAAATCATATAAGATTCGATAACTCCCACTGAACAATTCCATCAAGATGGAATCGCGGAAGTTTAATATTGAGTAAGAATCACATTTATTAAATAACTTTAGAACTAATTGCCTTAAATTCATGCGTTTGATCAAATCAAACATCTTTGAACAATTCAAAGACACGCAATGAATTTCTAAAGATACAGTTTTCAACACTACAGATATAATATCTTTGAACTATTCAAAATATTCTATACAAGTTTCATTAGAAACATATTGACAGTTCTTGAACAATTCAAGACGTTAATTATGTTCTCTAGTAGAAACACGTAACTAAGTCATGACAATTCATTAACTGAGTTACAAAGCAAATAAAACTATACAAGGCAATTTCTAATTCATTAAACTACATACTTCCAAAGTATTAGTTTAATAAATCTGTGGTCCAATGACAATCATCGGTTAAATGAGATTTAATCACTTCCTGACAATATTCATTAAACGGATAAGGATATGTGGTGTGATCTAATATCAGACAATCCTTTACCATACGGAACAAGCATCTGATGCTTTTACGATAAAATCTCATAAAGCACAGTTCTAAGTTATTTATTCTACCGAATATTTTCTTAATGTTTATCTTTCATTAATGACACTACTAGTCGCTTTAAAATATGTAACAATTGTTTATACATAACAAGTAACTATCCAATAGTCACAAGTTCTGATATCAAATATCAAAACAGTTATTGAACATTATTTTAAATAACTAGACGGGAGATCCGGTATCTAATACCTATAGTTATCGTATTGTGAGAATCGATATTCTCTGTACACAACTATACACATCTCATTTCTCAAGCTTTATAAGTTGCGTTCAATTATTCACAACAATTGTAAAATAATTGATTAGCAAACTGTGTCAGACACGTGACTTCTAAAAGTCACTAAAAGCCAAAAACATCATTAAAAGATAAACAAATACTAAATTAGTTTTCTTAATGCTAGTCAAGAATCTCGAGACATGAACCATTCAAGTCGATTCTTACTGCATAAGAAACGATTCTAGCTAGACAGTTATATCCTAAACACATATATCCTTTTAGATTACCTAATCATGACATAGTAACTAAGTCACAAACCATCTTGATTTTCCAAGAAAATCGGAACAAAAGTTCCTAATGGTTTTTAACTAATCTAACAATATCTAAGTCTACTGTCTTTCTAGAACATATTCTAGAACTATGTAACCATAAGTAAAGTCAGAAAACCTATATATTCAAGTAATATACATGCAGTGGATTAGAAGTATATATCTATAAACAATATAGAATGTAAGGAAAACAAAGTAGTAAATTCCAAAATATTACGCACTGCTTAAGTTATGGATTTTTAACCAAGCAGTGTCTCCCACTACTTTACGTAATACCATAAACCCCAACAGACAACAGGAATTCAATAATTAAATCAAATTCCATAGTGAGAGTAGGATCCCATGAATATATTTCAACTCACAACTTTAGCACGTTCTCGCCTACGTATATTCATTAGGTAGACAACTCTTTGTCAATCACTCACCAGTGACTCCTGGTTTTGGTCCTGACCGTTTCTCGCTGTGACAGCTTTGGCACGTTCACAGGGAGGCGTATCAAGGTTTCACTTTCCAATGACAAACTCAAGCTACCGATGTAGACCTGACAGCTTTGGCACGTTCAGGATTTCCACTTTCACTTGAATTTGTTTAGTATCAATATAAAACCGGCATGGATAAAATTCTATCAACTACAACCTCACTACTTTGGCACGATCTCAGATGCAGCCATAGAAAGTTACCCATAAACCGTATTGACAAGACAGACCAAGAAACATGTATCCAATACACGTTACTTTACAACCATATTTTAAAAACGAGGATTTTCCTATGGAAGTTATACTCTACATCCAATGCAGAATTTAATCTAAATCATTTTCTAAACATTTCAATTCTACCTAAGAAAACATAACTTAATTTAACAATTAAATTTCCGTTACATTTTCGTTAACGTAAAATCGAAAAGTAAAGAAATATATATAGATTACAAGCATGTGCGAACATTAAAATTGGATTAAATATCAAATATCAAGCATGAATAATGTAATGGACAAAGCACCAGACCTGCTATGATACCATTTTTGTTGGGGTTTTGGGTGATGGGGCGCAGTGGAAGCACGGGTCGGGCGAAATCATATTTAAAACTTTTTTCAAAATACCAAATAAATTATTCAATATCTAATATGAATAATTTATTCATATTTCACCTAAACCTATTTATTCAATATCAAATATTGACATAAACATAGTTGAAACTTCATGAAACTTTTACGAAAAATATTTTTCCGTAAAATGGTTTAAAACGCATTTTTGACCAAACCGACTACCCGACACTTATGAAAACTGCCCAGGTCAGATCCAATAGTGTCGGGGCAGTTCATGGGTGGCCCGAACAGTGATGGATTCACTGTTTGGATAGCCTTCAACCGGTTGGCTCAAAATCCACCCGGTAACGCCGTTTTTGGATGTTTTCACTTATTTCAAGTCGAAAACACTTTCCGGCAATTGTGCCAACTCCCAAAACACATCCATTACATTCATAAGAAATCACAAACGTCCCATGCAAATAATGATAAATGGATAAAGATTAAATTATTTAATTATTTAACAATTAAATAACTAAATAATTAATAAACAACCATATATGTATTTTTATTTACATTAAATAATAAATACATATATTTATGGCATGTGTCAAAATCTCATTTGACGAATAATTAATGTGTATCTAATCGTATTATGTATCAAATACAAATACACAATAATTATTAGCGGACAAAATCCTCTAAAGCATGTGTTATCGTTTAACCGATTAAACGATCCGAATTAACTCATTTATCCGGTAAAGTATTATTAATAATCCGTATTATTTATATCGAGTTTTCCAAGTGCTCAACGAGTACACTTCATATTGTGGGACTCTCTAAGTTTAGGTCTATCCGTCACGAAATCCAATTTCGTGTCCATAATCCACCCACTCATGGATTATGACGACCAAGGATAATCTCGCTAAACTATGCAAGCTGAGGTCATAGCATACGTATAATCCCTCCGTCACAGGCCATCCATATTATACCTGGGATATAGATCATAACGTCAAATTCGCTCGATATAATACAATCGACTTTCAATTTATGATCTCTAAATAACACTCGGAACTGGTTTCCGAAGTTATACCACGGCCATGGATTTACTAGATCGTAAACACGTGCTGAATGCCTATACCCTGTACACAGGACTGACGGAACCTATCTTGATACGCACAGGATATCATGAGCATCAATCCACACCCAATGAACAGGCGGAGGTCTGATCATGACTAGATCGTTGACGTGACTGCCATCAAAGTGTGGAGGATAGCTCATATATCCACAGTGGTATCTCAAGTCGAATGACCACTATGCTCACTCAACTCGAAAAAGTTTCTATTGACGTTGGTGTACCATCTATTAGGAAACCTTCAGTGAGTCGTTCAGTGTCTTATCAAATAAACACCTACATATCTATACGAGTCTCTCGAGACCCATGGTTCACTGGGATAAACCATCAGACCAAATCATGATATACGACATATACTGGTCTCACCGGATTTTACTAACCGACCCGTGTTAGCAAATCTCGACCAAGAACTTTATTTAAG
>SKCR01028240.1:0-46373 GCA_019454045.1 Zanthoxylum bungeanum
TGTAGCCTGAATATGCATCCATGAAACTTAATAACTCATGCCCAGCTGTAGCATCAACCATTGAATCAATTTGAGGTATAGGGAATGAATCCTTTGGACAAGCTTTGTTTAAATCTGTGAAGTCGATGCAAACTCGCCACTTCCCATTTTTCTTTCAAACTATCACCACGTTGGCGAGCCACTCTGGAAATTAAACTTCCCTAATAGCACCATTCTGCAACAATTTTTGAATTTCTTCATCGATGATTCGATTTCTTTCTGGAGCGAACTTTCTTCTCTTTTTTCTGACATGAGGGTAGTCTGGATCCACATGGAGTTCATGAGTAATCAGCTCGGGGTCGATCCCTGTCATGTCTTAGTGAGACCATGCGAAGTTGTCAGGTCACTTCTTCAAGAAGTCAATCAAATCGGCTCGTAGTTTGAGATCTAGATTAGCTCCAATCTGTGCCTTATGATCTGCATGTTGAGGGTGGATTTGGATCTCGTCAAGCTCTTCAATATTTGGTAGTGCCGGCTCCATATTGCGAGACCCACTCTATAATTGCTATGCAGACTGAGTTTTTGCCTTCAACATTGCTTGGTAGCAGTTTCTGGAAGCGGCTCTGCCTTTTTTTATCTCTTGAATCCCCAATTTGGTAGGGAACTTCAGAAATTGGTGATAAGTGGATGATACTGCCCTCATTTCATGAATCCAAGGCCTACCAATAATAAAATTGTAGGCTGATGGACAGTGTAAGATCAAGAATATGGTCATCTTGTTGACTCCCCCGGCATAGACTGGGAGAGATATTTATCCCATGGTGAATTTTTGTTCTCCACTAAATCCAATAAACACCGTCGTTCATCTGTTTATCTTCTCCAGCTCGGCTCCCATGCAAGGGCTGTGGCAAAAATGATATTGCCTGAAGATCCCGTGCCGACTAACACTCGTTTGATCATTAAATTCACCACTTGCAAGGAGATCACCAGAGCATCATGGTTTGGATTCATATTACAGGAGTCGCTATCGTCTGGAAATTCCATAGTTAGGTTGGTAAACATCCTCTCAACATACATTATAGAATGAGGAGGCCATTCGCAGCAGCTCTGAAATGTCGTTTGGTAGCTGAATATGATACGCCACTAATTTCTGATCCTCTTGAAATAAAATTGACTGTGTTGTTAATTGATGGAGGTGGAATTGGGGCCTCTCATTGGCCATCATTTTCGTCTCTTCGGGCCAATGTAGATTTTCCTTTCTCTGTGAGTAAGTCTCTCAGAAATCCCTTGTTCAACAGCTCCAGGACTTCTATCTTAATGTCACACATTCTGCTGTAGTTTGGCCGTAATCTCGATGAAACTCACACGACTTTCTGGTGACCTTCTTTGTGGAGCTTTCCCTGGAGCGTGGGGGCCATTTTACCTCATTTCCCATCTTTTTGAGGACCGAAACCATTTCTGCAGGGAAATAGTAAAATTATAGTCTGAGAGCCTAGGTTTGCTTGTTGGCGTTCTTTCTTGGGTTTTGTAAGGCAGAGGTCGCTTGTCGAAATCTTTGTGGAAAGGTCTACGCTCTCTTCTTTGATGATTCCTGCTTTCTGAAGAATGATAAGGGACTGTGTTGAGTCGTTTGGGAACACTATGTAATCTATCACTCTGCAAGCCATATGAACTTTATTTTCTTTTGTTCCTCTTGTCTTCCTCCCACCTGATTTCAATTTGGGCGCGTGCCATGGCTTGGTCCATTGTGTAGCATCGAAATTTGGTGAGTTTTTTGTAGAGTCCATTTTCATAGAGTAGTCTATTTCTGAAAGCTTCAACTACCGTAGGCTGATGGAGATCTGGAATATTTATCCTCTATTTGTTAAAGTGGGCCACGTAGTTTCGCAATGATTCTCCTTTCCTTTGTTGGATGGCGTTGAGATCATCAGTGGTCTTCTCAAGCTTACAAGAGCTTGCAAAGTGTTGCACAAATTTGTCTGCTAGTTGTTGGTATGACTCAATGGATCTGTATGGAAGGTTGATGAACCAGGTGAGGGCTGGGCCTGTCAATGTTTATCTGAATCCTCTTCACATTCCAGCCTCCCACTGGTGGGGTGCCAAGCTAGTTGACATAATTTTATATTTATAATATACAACATGGTCATCTGGGTCTATGGATCCATCGTATAGCTTCATATCCGGAAGGCTGAACTTTCGTGGCAACTCGAAAGACGTGATGGTCTCCAAGAATAGAGTGTCAGAAATCATTCCAACTCTGCTCTTTCTGATTGGTAGCCTCACTCCAAGTAGTCTGGACATAACTGCTTCCTTGAACGCCATCATTTCTTTTCTCATGATAGATGCAACTTACCGTGTTTGGCCGACTGAAGAAATTGGTGGATTCCTTGGGCCATGATCACTTGGTGGATTGTCATCTGCCACTTCGTAAAACACGGGTGAGATCATCGGATTGCCAGGTTGATCTGGAACGTCACGATGTTGAGAGGTTGAAGATATTTGTTCCAACTGTTTCTGTAGGTTTGTGTTGGAGTTTCGCATGGTCAGGTTCTCTTCTTCTAAAGTTGGTAACCATTCTTAGAGCATGGCTAATTGTGCTGCCACAGGGTCTGGGTCTATTCATTGCTAGAAGCCATAAGTATTCGTGCTTTTAGTGACCATAGTCTGAGTGATCTTTGCCTATTATGAATCGTTAAGGCCCTACGGTGGGCGCCAAATTATGGATGCTGGTTTTCGCCCGAGGTCCACAATCAAGAATCTGCTATATGGGGGTAATAGCGAACCTACAAAACAAAGGTAGAATGAGCGGGGAGTACTGCCCACCGGTGTGGTGGATATCGTAGGCTCTCCGACACTCAAGTCAGTGGCGAAGACGAGCTGTAAATATGGAAGTGCAAGGCTTGATGTTACCTTGACTTCAGTTGATTACCGTGAGGGCGGTAGCTAGCATTTTAGAGGGTGAGAAGCTTTAAGAGTTTCAAGTATGAGAGCTCAAAAAATACCTACCTTGAACATTGAATCATCTCGTCATTTTATAGACTCTTTCGAGGTGAGCTTTAATTCCCCATTAATTGCTCGTCAGTTGGGTGTCTAAAATGGCTAACCACGTGGGGGGGAGTTACTAACCTTGATTTGGGGGTTTTAGGTTTTGGTAACTGATAAGTCAAGGGTTTGCTTGATTAGCCTCTCTTTGTGCGTGGGCCTGAGAAGGTAATTAGGTCATTGGCCCAAGTCTATATTGGGTACTGTTTGGGGGGATTGGGCTATCACTGATATTGGGCCTGAAATGAAAAGTCAAAAATGCCTCGGGTCCAAATTTGGCCCATACACTAGGTAAGTTTGATCTTCTCCAAAACTATTATTTTCATTAGTGAGTTATCATTAGTGAGACATATAGTGGTGAATTATGTATTGGATACATAATAACATAGCTTGATATTGAAATTAGGCTAATTAATTGTGTACAAATACTTTGGAAGTATAAACACAATTTTCTTATGATTGGGTAAGAAACTTTCATGTTGGACATGCATAAAATTTAAAGTTTAGAACTCTAGATTAAAGCTTAGAGCTATGGCTACCATTCTAGAATCACTTGACCACCTTTGAGTGACCTAGAATTGTTCATGAGTCACTTCATTGTGAGATTCTATTTGGTTTGTGTTTTGATTCAAAGAAATGCATATATGTATTTACAATACATGTATGTTTGTTGTATAACATGTGTTGATGTTGGTTTTGATGTTAAAATTAGATTTTAGGTGTATCGAAGTGTTTGGAGAAAATTGGAAGTGTTTAGAATTGACTTGAAGGTTAAAATGCTCTCTGCCAATATTTTACACAATGCAGTGTCGCGACACAGATCTCCAGTGTCGCGGCACTGAGCTTTCAGACCTTCTAGTGTGGCAATGCTCACCCTTGTGAGTCGCGATGACAAGACACTGAGCTCTCACAGATTGGGTGGTGTGACGCCCAAGCCTCCGCGTCGCGATGTGCCGAGAGCTAATGAACATTGAATCTTCATTTTCTTCATTTCGGAGTTTTCGAACTCCGATTTTTTCCCTGAGTTTTCCTAAGAACTCGTTACAGAATATAATTTTCATAAAATAATTTGAAAATACACTCATGTTTGATTTACACGAGTTAGACCCACTTCCGTTATGTGGGGCACCGATCCGACCCTAGGGGTCCCACATCTGCCCCAACAGAATGGTATCAGAGCAGGTTACCACACAACACATGTTTCATGTTTGACATGTATTTGAATCTATATCTCTGTAATTTTAATTTAATTATGCATAAGTCATATTGGATATGCATTGCATGTTTTAAATTAAAATTTTTATTTTGACCCAAGCATGTTAATGACTTGATTGTCATAAATCTCCCGTGATTAGGTAATTATTTTATTTTAAACAATGATATTAGTAATTTTGGAGCATTATTGGTTTGTTCGTCTTGTCAATATGGAGATGAATGAGTTCTTACTACGTATGCCCAAGACCGTCATTATTGTGAGGGTATAAGTGCTCGAAACTTAGGTCACTCCAGTAAAATATTAGATGTAGTGTGACGAGTTAATGTAGTCACCCAATACCATCATTATTGTGAGGGTGTACTTACGAATCTCATTAGTGCACATTGATAAGTATACACCTGGAACACGACTTAATCAAATACCGTCATTATTGTGAGGATAAGAAACGGTTCAGGACCAAACTTACAAGTCATATGAATGTGATATATTTTAGAAATCTACCTAATGAGTTTATGAAGGCCAAGACCATCATTATTATGATGCTGGAGTAAATGTCATGGGATCCACTTCCCACTATGAAATTTTAATAGTCAATTTTTTTTTGTTAAGAGAGATTATAGAATTACGTAAAGTAGTGAGAGGACACTAATAAATTTAAAATCCATAATTATATTAGTGTTTTTATATTGAAATAAAAAATGTTATGCTAGTGTTTAATTGTTGTCTTGTAGATAGGTGCCACAGATCCATTAGCACGATTTTTGGATTCTAATAAACTGAAAGGAGCCGAGAACTATTTTGAATGGGAAATGAACATCCGTTTTGTCTTGGAGTGAGAAAATCTTAGCTTTGTGACAATCAATCCATTGCCAGTTGAAATCTATCTCGATTCCACTCCTGAAGAGTGATAGACTTTTGAAAAATGGAAGGATGATAACCTAAGGGTGAAATCCTACATTTTAGGATCGATGGTTCTAGATTTGCTAAGATAGTACATAGAGGTACTTATTGCTTGGAGCATTATGAGAATACTCATTGAGTTGTTCGAAGCAAATCAAGAAATAGAAATATATCAGAGATCTAAGGAATTATTCCATGTTATGCTCAATGATGGAGGAGCGGTCAACATTCTTGATTTGAACATGATCGACCAGATCCGATATTTAGAACGACAAGGCATTGTGATAGATGAACGGCTAGGCCGAAATTTGATTCTATCTTCTTTGTCTGGTACTTACTCTGGTTTTGTGTTACATTTCCATATACATTCGATGCAAGCCAGTTATGTAGAACTTCATAATATGTTACGAACGGCGGAGCATGATTTGAAGAAAGATAATCTCACTTTGTACCTCCATGGTAGAGCAAGTTCTTCAAGGACTTCAAGAAAGTCGAAGAAAATCAAAATGGGAAAGAAGAAAATATAAAATAAAAACTCCAAGAAGCACAAATATGCAAGACCGCATGTACCTCGTGATGCATGTCTATACTGCAAGAAGTCTGAACACAAGAAGAAAGATTGTCCAAAGCTGAAAGGAAAGGCAGAAAATGTTTTGTATTTTTCCTATTATTGACATATTATTAGCCTTACATACGAATGGTGGATGGGTGTTAGATACCGATAGTCTCACTCATATTTGCAACTTCATGCAGGTCATGAGGGCTAAAAGAAGGTTGAACAAATGGGAGATCTAGCTTAGAGTTGGGAATGGCGAGACATTGGATGTCAAGACCACATGAACGGTTGTTCTAGATCTCCCTAATGGATGCAGATTAATTTTGCATGACTGTTATTATGTACCATCTCTTATCAGATATATAATATCTTTACCGATATTAGATAAAGAGTGATATAAAATAAACATTAAAGATGGTGCTTTATATGTATATGATAAAGACAACTATTTGATATGTGAATGTTCTTTAACTAACGGTCACTATGTTTTGGAAACATATAGATATATCTTTAATATAGAGGAAAATATAAGTAAAATATCTAAATTAAATAATAATGAATTATGGCATATGAGATTGGGCCACATAGGTGTTAGACGTATATCAAAATTGGTTAAAGATGGTTTGATTGAAAATCTTACCTTAGATCCTTATCCAATTTTTGAGTCATGTATCCATTGGTATGTCTAAGTGGAGAAATCGTACTTTATTAGATATGATATGATCTATGATGAGCTATACAGATCTTCCATATTACTTTTGGGGTTACGATTTACTTACTATTGCCCACATACTTAATAGAGTTCCATCAAAAGTTGTTTCTACGACCCCATATCGGATATGGTATGGTAGAAATCCAAGTCTTAGATATTTAAGGATTTGGGATTGTCATGCATACATTAGAGTTGCACAACAGGATAAACTAGCGCCCATGGGGTATAAGTATAGATTCGTTGGATATCCTGAAAATTCTTTGGGATATCAATTCTATGATTCTAAGCAACGAAATATAATTATTGCTCGTTTTGCCACTTTTCTTGATAATGATTTTTTGAGAGAAAGTATGAATTGTAGAAAGATTGAACTTGATGAGTTTGATCCCAACATTAAGGAACCTTAGATGAAACCAAAGATTCAATTAGGTGAAGGATCTACAACACATGTTCTACGTAAGTCGAATAGAATATCAAGGCCTCCTGAGAGACTGTTTTTAACGTCTAATGCAAGCCTTGATGTTCTCCTCCTGGAGGAAACATATTCGACTATGTATAAAGAAACGATGTTGGATATTGATTAGGGAAAATGGTAGGAAGCCATGAAGTCCGAGATAGATTCTATGCATGACAATCAAGTCTGGGACTTAGTTGAACTTTGTGAAGGAGTTAAACCTATTGGTTATAAATGGGTTTATAAAAGGAAGCGAGGGTATTATGAAAAGGTGGAAACATTTAAGGCCTGACTGGTAGCGAAAGGTTACACTCAACGTCCTGGGATTGAATATGAGGAAATTTTTTCCCCAGTAGCCATGTTAAAATCCATTATGATTCTTTTAGTTAATGTTGCATATCATGACTATGAGATATGGCAGATGAATTTGAAAACCGCTTTCCTAAATGGATTCCTCGAGGAGGATATCTATATGGAAAAATCATAGGGTTTTGTATCCAGTGAGACTTGAAACTTGGTTTGTAAGCTCCAGAAGTCTATTTATGGACTTAAACAGGAATCCCGAAGCTGGAATTATTATTTTGATGAGATAATTAGATTATCTGGATTTATCAAGAATGAGGAGGAATCATGTGTTTATAAGAAAGTTATTGGGAGCATGATAGTATTCATTGTTTTATATGTAGACGATATTTTTATCATTGGGAATGATATAGGATTGATGCAAAGTGTGAAAGCATACCTCTGTAAGAAATTCTCCATGAAAGACATGGTGAAGCTTCTTATATACTGGGTATAAGGCTCTACCGGGATAGAGTTAGGAAGCTTATAGGGTTGTTATAATCGACCTACATAGATAAAATGTTAGAACGGTATGATTTTATTAATTGCAAGACATTAAATGTACTTTTTCGATATGACATACATCTTTCGAAGAAAATGACATCTCAATCTGAGGAAGAACGAGTTAAAAAGTCTAACTTGCCTTATGCTTTTCGTATTGGAAGAATTATGTATGTTATACAATATACAAGATCTGACATCAGTTTCGGCGTTAGTGTGACTAGCTGATATCAATCTGATATAGGTAATGCTCATCAGACAATCATGAAACATATCCTGGAATATCTTAAGAGTACTAAGGATATGTTTCTCATATATGGAGAAGATGAACTACATGTTAAAGGTTATACAAACTTCGACTTCCAGGGAGATCCAGATGATAGAATATCTACATTCGGATATATATTTACCCTTAATGGCGATGCAGTTAGTTAGCGATGTTCAAAGCAAGGATCAACAGCCGATTCCGCCACTGAGATGGAATTTATCGCGGCTTCGGAAGCTGCTAAAGAAGCTGTTTGGATTTGAAATTTTATCATAGAACTTGCATTGTGCTAATATTCTAGATTCGATCCCACTGTAATGTGATAATACCGGATCCATTACGCAAGCTAAGGAGCCGAGAGCGCATTCCAAGTCTAAACACGTGGAAAGGAAATACCGCGTGATTAGAGAGATTATTGGTCTTAAAGGTTCAAGGACAAGACAACATAGCAGATCTGCTTACAAATGCATTGCCTCATAAGTTATTGGATAAACTTGTGGAGGGGATGAGACTACAATACCATTCGGATTGGCACTAATCAAGTGGGAGTTTGTTGGAATTGGTGCTTGGAGTGTCAGTCCAAATAATATATTGTACATTATGTTTTATTATTTATTAATAAAATAACTACATTTTCATTTCAAACCTTATTAATGGTAATGTCATTATACATATTAGATTGATATATAAATATGCTAAGAATGACATCGACCTTAGAAAAGTCATGTAC
This sequence comes from Zanthoxylum bungeanum, assembly GCA_019454045.1. Taxonomy (NCBI): domain Eukaryota; kingdom Viridiplantae; phylum Streptophyta; class Magnoliopsida; order Sapindales; family Rutaceae; genus Zanthoxylum; species Zanthoxylum bungeanum. The sequence goes on from SKCR01028240.1 coordinate 8,698, forward strand.
CTTATTAATGGTAATGTCATTATACATATTAGATTGATATATAAATATTTTAAGAATAACATCGACCTTAGAATAGTCATGTAGTAATACTGGACACTGGGTGGTCCAACATTGGGAAATACACACCACCGTCAATAGGAATCTCCTCGATTCGAGTAGGATATGTGATCCTTTGACTATATGATAGCATTTATTTAGTGTGTGATACTCTACATTTTAATACCATATATGTCAGAGACCTTTCATAGTCTATCCGCTAGATATTTGTTGGGTGCGGACCGATGCACTTGTTAATCAAGTGCGTATGAAGATAGGATATGTCGGCTCATATATGTACCATAAAGGGTTAAGGTATCTATGTAAGTAACAATTCTTAAGACTTTGGTCAAAGTCGATCACCTAGGGTGGATCACATATATCAAAAATGATGTTTTAATTAGTTGTAAAGAATCATAGACATGTCGACATTAGATGTGCACCTCGGAAACACGATGGTGTAATCTATGTTTCCTAAGCACTACTAGGATAGTCTGCGATGGAGGGATTGTTAAACATACATTATGACCTCGACTTGTATAGTTCATAAAGGTCGTTCATGTTCTTCGCGAATTCAGAGGTGGCCAAATTGCATACATATAAGCTAGGTTTATATGACGAACGTATCTGGACTTAGAGAGTCCCATAATATGAAGTGTACTCATTGAGCACTTGGGTAGCCGATAATTTGGATAATAAATTGTTCATGAGTCACTTCATTATGGGATTCTATTTGGTTTGTGTTTTGATACAAAGAAATACATATATGTATTTAGAATACATGTATGTTTGTTGTATAACATGTGTTATTGTTAGTTTTGATGTTAAAATTGGATTTTAGGTGTATTGAAGTGTTTGGAGAAAATTGGAAGTGTTTAGAATTGATTTGAAGGTTAAAATGCTCTATGTCAATATTTTACACAAGGTAGCATCACGACACTGAGCTTCAGATCTTCTGGAGTCGCGACACTTACCCTTGCACGTTACGATATCGAGATGTTGAGCTCTCGTATATTGCTCTGCATATTGGGTGTTGCGACGCCTAAGTCTCCGCGTCGCGACGCGCCAAGAGCCGATGGACACTGAAACTTCATTTTCTCCATTCCGGAGTTTCCGGACTCCGATTTGGTCTCCATTTTTTCCTATGGACTTGTTATAGATTATAGTTTTTCATAAAATAATTTGAAAATACACACATATTTGATATCCATGGGTTCGACCCACTTCCGCTCCGCGGACCTCGATCTGATCATAGTGGTCCCACATCCGCCCAAACAACTTACACCTTTTTGGTCAATTGTAGGATCTGACATGTTTTCCCTCTTTTCTCTTTTCAGTTTCTGGTTTTGTATGTATTCCCCATTCCTGACCTTTCCAAAGAAATGGTCAAGTTTATGCATCGGTTTGTGGCTCCGATGAGGAATGAGGCGCTTCACATCAACAAGGTGGTAAACAATGATGGCCTTCAAGACATGATGTATTGTGTCATTTAATTTTCTCCTTTAAGCATTGTGACCCTTCATCTATATTTTAGAGAAGGATCAATGGTGGTTTGCCTAACATAAGGCAAATCTTGATCAGAGATTTGTGGGTAAGTAGGTGACCGTCAGGGGTTTGAATCTCTCTGGCACTAAATCTACCGGGACATCTGAAATTAATCCCCATGATGACCTTGATAGGATGAATCTAATGAAACTTCAGGGGATGAAAAAATGGTACTGAGTGGAGTATGGACCCTTATGTAAAGAGGGCCAACCTGACGTTTCCTTATAATCCTGAAAATCTAACCTTCGAAATGTTGACTGTTGCCTCATATGGTACACCTGATGACCTCATTCTTATTTCAAAGACAAAGCTTGACATTATTGCAGCACAGACTTTACAAATGTCTCATTCAACTGCCCCTAAAGTAGCTCAACATACCCAAAGCCTATGTTTTCTTCTTCTTCTGTAGCCCGACTCCCATCCGATGCCATGTCACCCTTTGGCAAAGCTAGATCCAAGAGGAAGTATCTTTGTGCCTCATTTTCTTCGGTTGGGATTCCTACCCATGTTCATCCTAGGTCCCTAACTCCTGACGAGGAAGAGGAGGGTCAACTTCTGCCTCGCCATAAGAAACAAAAGACTGACAGCAAGCTATCTTCAGTAGACGAGACAGAGCCAAGCCCTACAATTGCTACTTCTGGGTCTAGTGCCTTGTCATCAGGGTCTGCCTTGCCCACCACCAAATTCGGCCCAACCCCAGTTCAGTCTACATCTCTGCATCCTGCCTCTGCCCCAAAGTCACATATCTCGGTTTCCAGTTCGCCTGCCTCAAATTCTGGATCTCTGTTGGCTTATTCTGCAATGTCTTCAATATAAATTCTTTCGAGGTCTTCTTCGAGCCTTGGCCAATAAATTTTCGAGTCGTCACCCGTTAGTACCTCTGCCTTTGATGTCGGGGAGTTTCAGAATCTGTCGGGCTATGTACGCTCTATTGTTGCCTCTCTCTCGGCACATCAGGTTTTGTTCTTTTTGATCCAAGACTCTACCCTTAGAAATGAGAGCCTACAATTCAGCGGGATGAGTTTCATATCTGCAGCTAAATTACTCCGGGCGTCAGAGGCTCGTCTCTAGGAGGCTCGGAATAATTTAGTGAAGGCCTCAGAAGCATTTGAGTCAATGAGGGTGGATTTGGAGCACGAGACTGAGGTTCGCAAGAAAGATGTGTCCGCTCTGGATGCCACCCCGATGAAGCTCGAAGAGAAGTTGGCTCAGTGGAAGATCGAAAACCAAGATATGCGTGCAAATCTGGCCTCGGCTAACTGTGATATAGAGGAGCTTCGTGCTGAAGTCTCTAAGGTTCAGTAGGTAAGGCTTTCCATTTTGGAATTTGAATTTATTTTGTTTCTAGCTATCTTATGTTTCTTATGTGTCAGATTCTTGCAAGACCCGGAGGCATTTCAAATGTAGCGAGATGAGTTCATCCATCAAAATTATGCTCTGAGAGTGGAGGTCTCCAATCTAAATGAATAGTTACAAGGTGCTGATGATCATCGTTCGGATGAGCTTGAGCTCATTCTTTCCCAATCTCATGCTCGGTACGATGTCATTAGCTAGGTGAATAATGTCAAGTGTTATCACCTGGGTTGGGAGGACTGCGTCAAGGATCCTGCTAACATAACCTACCGGGAAGGTCCTGATGAATATGACATGGCTGCGGGATTCGTGGAAGAACTATGATCCAGATAATCATATCCAAATTTGGGGCCTCAGAATCGGCTTTTTAACCTTTCATTACCAATCGGACCTTAAAATTTTCCACTTTTCCATCGGGCCCACACTTCTTTTTATAAATCCAACCAATAGGTTTAACTTCTTTAGGAGGCTCAACCAAGTCTCAGACTTGATTGTCATGCATAGAATCCATTTCAGATTTCATGGCTTCTTATAATTTTCCTGAATTGATATCTAATATAACATATTTATACGTAGTCGGATCTATCTCCTCTAAGAGGAGAACATCGAGGCTCGCATTAGACATAAAAAACAATCTCTCTAGAGGCCTCAACACTCTACTCTACTTGCGTAGAACCTTTGTCGAAGATCCTTCACCTAGTTGGATCTCTGGTTCCATCGCAGGTTCCTCTAAGTTAGGATTGAACTCGTCAAGTTCAATCTTTCTATAATTATTACTTTCTCTCAAAAATTCATTACAAGAAAAATGGAAAAATGAGCAACAAATACATTTCGTTGCTCAGAATCATAGAATTGACATCTCAAAGAATTATTAGGATATCCAACGAACCTATATTTATACCCCTTAGGTTATAGTTTATCTCACCGAGCAACCCCAAATCTTTAAATATCTAAAACTGGATTTCTACCGTACCATATCTGATATGGGATCGTAGAAACAGATTTCGATGGAACTATGTTAAGTATGTGGGCAGTAGTAAGTAAAGCATAACCCCAAAGTTAATATCGAAGATCTGTATAACTCATCATAGATCATACCATATCCAATAAAGTACGATTTCTCCGTTCAGATGCATAATTGTGTTGAGGGTTCCTGGTGGGCTACATTGGGCGAGAATCTCATTCACCCTCAAATAACATCTGAAATGATCGCTCATGTTGTAATGACCGGTAATCTCGACTAATTTTACATTGTGGGATGAGTACCACATAACATAAACTATGTATGGACACATATACACTCATGAAATGACTTTGGGGACAATCGGTTATTCCTCGAAATTTCGATATGAAATTGTATAATGTTTCACTCTGGATATCCTATGGTATTTGGGCCATAAATTTCTCATACAAACTCTGATTTTTATGAATTCTTTATTGTCGGATATCTAAGATCAATACCTACAACTTCTGCGTTAAACATCTTTCCAGATTCGAATCAGAAATAAGCCAAAAATGAAACTCAAAATTTCAAATGAATAGTGCTTGTGGACCCATCTAGAGTAATCTCAAACTTTCTCAGAATTTCCAAACTCTTCTTCAATAATATACCAATTACAAATAGCCCCTAGTATAAAAAGGGGAACTATTCAAGCTTCCCCAACATTGAAGAAAGAGGAAAACATGAGAGGAGAAGAAGAAGAAAAAAGAATGAAGAAGAAAAGAGAGGAATAAAGAGGAATGGAATAAGAGGAGACAAGTTTCAAGCCTCACATATCATGCTAGAAAGAAGATTGGCAACTAGTGAAGGCTTGGAAGAAAATCAAGCAAGATAAGGTAAGGGAATTTTGACCCAAATTTTGAGTTATGAAATTTTGATGGTATGAAGTTATGATAGTGTTAGTGGCATATTGGGAATTGCATTTAGTAAGGAAATGTATTTGGAAATGGATTGTAGTGAGAAATGCCAAAATATTGAAAATCCTAGGTGTTGAGCTAAGTTGAAATTAAGAGATTATGAGTTGAATTGGTGATGGAGTGTTGTTTTAGCATACTTGAATGTTAAGGTTAAAGGATTGTTTATATATAATTGTATTGTGGGGTTGTTGGGGATGCATTTGGGTAAGATAGACATTGGGAAGCAAGTTTTGAATCTTGGAAAATAGGCTAGCGTCGCGACACGAATAGAGAAATTTTCACACATTTTTTTTGGAATATGAGTGTCACGACACACAGGGACTTTCATTATGACGCGTGGACAAAGATGCTCACTAGATAATCAGCATGTGTGAGCATCGCGATGCCCAAGGGGCAGTGTCGCGACGTGTGATCAAAATTTTCCCCAAATCAGTTTTAGTTCAATCCAATTTCATCCTAGTGTGTTATAGGCCACCCTAAGGGTCTCTGTGGGAACACAGAAACTGGGCGACACATGTTGTTCCGGGCTCGCGGCCCGGTTGGGAGTACGGAGTAGCCCGCGGGGGACTAAACCGGAGAATGATGGAGTTGCCACCCGGTGTGAATCAGGACAAAGATTTAAGGCCGCATTCACCCCTCGCAAGGGAAGACCTCAAACCATTGGGTTCGAAATGGTCCCTTACTTATGCCACTTGTAATAAAATGATTTGTGCAATAATTCAACCAAGCCTAATCAACATTTATTTCCAAGGATAATTTACTCCTAAGTTCGCATGCATAAGTACAAAGCTCATATCTAAGTTTGCATATAAAACACATTTTTCATGTTTGCATACAACCTATTGCATATAATCTATGTCTGAATTTGCATGCATAAAGGTAAATTAACATATCCGGCAAGCATACAACTTAATAAGCACATTGTACTCATACATGTGGGGAATACAGATAAATGGCAATTGCACAATCATGCGTAATAAAGAGAAGAATTCAGGTTCGTAATACAAGGGATAACTAATAGGGCAATTATGCATAAAGTGTGATTAAAAAGGACTCAGTTCAGTGTGTGCGTGTTCGTGTAGCGTTCGTAACTGCTTTCAAACGGTAAACAGAAGGTTCGGGTTCTTGTAGCGTTTGAGAATGCGTTCGAACAATACCAGACCTGATCCATGATAAAACTAAGAAAATGCATGCGCGTTCGAGTGGCGTCCGAAAACACGTTCGAACGGAACTAGAACTGATGCATGCAACACATACATAGACAAATAAATCCATAATGTAGGACCTCACGTGTCCGATTGAACTCATTCCCATCCAATCATGTGTACCTCGTCCGGCGAGGTAAAGCATCGTGGTAAAGGATTTTAACCCCTCGAAATAGAGGACCTTTAATCGCACTTACTAAGCCCATGCGCTAATGACATAATGCACATAAAAACAAAGACAACAATATCGGACTTCGTATACTTGATTGAACACATCTCAAATTCAACCGAATATACAATCATCTGGCGCGGCAAAGCATCGTGGTAAAGGATTTTAACCCCTCGAAATAGAGGACCTTTAATCGCACTTACTAAGCCCATGCGCTAATAACACAATGCATATAAGAAATAAAAGAAACAACAATATCGGACTTCGTATACCCGATTGAACATATCTCACATTCAACCGCATACACATCGTTCGACAAGGCGAAACATCGTGGTAAATGATTTTAACACCTCGAATAGAGGACCTTTAATCACACTTACAAAGCCCATGCGCTTGACCTCATCATTACTCAACAAACAAACATGCAGAAAATAAATAACGATAATAAACAAATCAAGATAACATGAAAAAAATATGTGCCGTATACTTAAGTGGTACGTGGAGTTGTATCCCGAGTACAGATCATACTACCGTCCATTCGGAATCGGCTATGAAATTTATGTCCGGGTTTCCATCCAATATACCACAAGAGGCGACACATTTTCATTCATTCAAGGGGCACAACACACATTATGCAACGAATCTCATGCGAATAAAATTCAATAAACAATTAAAAGATGAATATAAACTAATGAGAAAGGTGCCCTCAGGTCTAACCTTTTTTGTCGACTTTCGAAAGTACCGTACATGGTCGTCGGAAGGGTGGATGCTCCGCAACTCCTCTGATTCACTGGTTCAACGTTTCCCTTCGCTGCTTCGCTCTTCGGGCTGCTGTTTTCCCTCCGTTTCGCTACTATTTTGCTGCTGTATTTCGGTCATTGTTTTGGTGTTTTAGGCTACTGTTTTTTGATGTTTTTGAAGTTTTAGGGTGCAGTTTTTTTAGTTACCGTTTTGGGAATTCAGGGGCTGTGATTTTCGGTAATGCAAGGGTGTTTAAGGGCTGTGATTTTTGGTAATGCAAGAGTGTTTAAGGGCTGTGTATTCGGCTATGGAGGGAGGAGGAGGAGAGAAAATTCTTTGCTTCTTTTTCTTGTGTATCAGGTGTGGATTGCTATGCTTTTTCTTTATATTTTTACGTGAATAGTCTGGAGGAGAAGTGAGATTTCTTGTGTGAATTATGTATGTATGAGCTATGAGGGTGAAAGGTTGAGAAGTGGTTTCTTTTATAGACAAAGGCTATGGCTTCTCCTTGTTTGAAAAGGAAGGAATCAATTTGTGTCTCACAAGGAAAGTCTAATATTTGATTGGGGGACATGTCTTGGCTAGATTAGGAATATGATATATTTAATTTATTTTGTTTAGGCATATAATATGTTTAGTTTGGTATATAATATTCTTGATTGATTTTAATTAGGCATGATTTTATTTGATATTTATTTTAATTTGGTATATGATTTTTAGATTTTATTTAATTCCTCATGTGTTAAATATGTGTTTTATTAATTTGGATGTGTTTTATGGGCTTTGGTGGGCTAATTGGGCTTGGGTGTGAGGCTAGCAGCAAAACCATAAATACCGACACCGTTCGAACGCCGATTCAAACGCTACACGAACGCCCGCAATCTTCTTGATGTTCGAACGCGGTCACGAACGCAGCACGAACGAAAACAGTGAACTTGTGAAATGAATCCGATGACGTACTTATTCTGAATTTCCCCTTCCGACGTCCGTTTCCCGTGACTTCCATGACTTAAAAGGTTGTTTCTCCAAATGAGACTCATCATAGGGACTTACATGCAAAAATACAGTGCCTACAGTCGCCCCCACTTCGATGGGACTTGTGTAATGTGTAACAATGGCAATCCTATCAAAGTTATGCAATGCATTTTCACTTACTTGGCTCGCCAGCTGCTACCTGACTTGCCTGCTGTCTCAAACTAAGTTAGTGATGCAGTGGACCTCGATTCTGGGATGCATCCCCATAGCTGCAACCGACAACGGGGGCCTCGACCCTGGGACGCATCCCAATACCGCTGACAAAGGTGGGCCTCGACTCTAGGACGCATCCCGTAACTGATGATGAAGTGGACCTCGATTCTGGGATGCATCCCAATAGCTGCAACCGACAACGGGGGCCTTAACCCTGGGACGTATCCCAATACCGCCGACAAAGGTGGGCCTCGACCTTGGGATGCATCCTGAAACTGATGATGTAGTGGACCTCGATCCTGGGACGCATCCTAATAACTGCAACTGGTATATGTGTTGACGTGGGCCTCAACCCCGGGACGCTCTTGTCTTCGCCGCCTTTTATTTTCTTCTTCAAAACCTTCGAATACAAAACAAACCCAAAACGAATTCCAAAATTTGTTACGTGTATGCATGCATGCATGAGTTTTCTTATCCCGTCGGGTTAGGCCTTCTGCCAAGTCTTCTCTTTCTCAGGCAAAATATTGCTTCAATCTGTCCACGTTGATCGGCTTAGTGAACTCGTTACCTTCCAAGTCTGACAGTTTCACTGCCCCATTTCCAATTACTTTCTGCACTATGTAAGGTCCTTCCCAGTTAGGTCTGAACTTTCCTCTCGGGTCTGTCGTCGACGGCCTTGACTGCTTAAGTACCAAATCTCTCTTTCTGATCTTAGTAGGGCGCACCTTCTTGTTGAATGCCCGAGCCAACCTCTTCTGATATATCTGCATGTGATGCAAGGACTTCATTCTCTTTTCATCTAGCAGTGCTAACTGTTCAAACCTCTGTGCGGCCCATTCTTGCTCAGGTAACTCTGCTTCTGCTAATACCCTCATTGACTGTATCTCAACCTCCACTGGCAGTACTGCTTCCATTCCGTAGACCAAAGAGTAAGGTGTGGCTCCGGTTGTTGTTCTTACTGACGTTCTGTACCCCCACAAGGCATACGGTAGCTTATCTGCCTAATCCCTGCAGTTCTGTTTCATCTTGGCTAAAATTGTCTTTATTGTCTTATTGGCTGCCTCAACTGCCCCATTTGTCTGCGGCCTATACAGTGATGACTTATGATGGCCTATCATGTATTTCTGTTGCATTGACTTTGTTTCCCCCTGAAACTGAACTCCGTTATCTGTAACCACATGATGCGGCATACCATACCGACAAATGAGATTTTGAGCTATAAACTTTGCCATCTGTTTCGCTGTAACATTGCGGAATGACTCTGCTTCCACCCACTTTGAGAAATAGTCAACTGCCACTACTATGAAGCGATGCCCATTCGATGCATTCGGTTGAATCTCTCCAATCATATCAATTCCCCATGCTGAGAAAGGCCATGACTCTGACAACCCATGCAACTCTGTGTGCGGCAAATGATTCAAATTTCCGTGTGCTTGACAATCATGACAGTGCTTTACCATCTTCTCGCAGTCGGTCTCCATGGTTGACCAGTAAAAACCTTGTCTCACTATCTTGCGGGACAGATTCAACCCGTTCATGTGCGGACCACATACCCCGACGTGTACTTCTTCCATTACCTGCTGAGCCTCTTCTTTTCTCAAACATTTCAACCGAATACCATTTGCTAGCCTCTTGTACAGTTCCCCTTTCAAAATCATATATTGGGATGCTAATTTCTGAATGGCTAATCTGTCTTTTCTGCCTGCTCCTTCCGGGAGTTCCCCGTGTTCCAGATACCTTTGAATGTCGTGATACCAAGGTTTACCATCGTCGATCTCCACTTCCAGGACTCTTTCTATCTCATAAACAGGTCTATTTGTTGTTGTCAGCACCAACGGTCTCATTACCAACTTCTCTGGATTTTCCCAAGTTGCTGCAAGTGTAGCTAATGCATCCGCCATTTGATTCTCTTCTCGTGGCAAGTGCTGAAACTTACAATCAGAGATAACCTGTGCCAACTTCCTGAGGTGAAAAAGGTAAGGTTTCAACCGTTCTTCTTTCAATTCCCATTCTCCTCGCATCTGCTAGACTACCAACATAGAATCTCCGAAGACTTCCATACTCTCAGCCTTCAAGGCTATCAATGCAGTCAAACCAAAAACACATGCTTTAACTCGGCCATGTTGTTAGTTACTCTGAACGTCAACCTCTTGTCCAAAGGCAAAGTCTCTCATTCGGGGGTCACTATCACGATCCCAATTCCAGCTCCCATGCAATTCACTGCTCCGTCAAAATACATTTTCCATCTCTGAACTGTTATTACTTGGATCTCTTCATCTTGAAATTCAAACTTATGTTGATCCCCTTCAATAGGTTGCAATGCCAGAAACTCTGCTACGGCTCGCCCCTTGATTACTTTGGAAGTGAGGTACTCAATGTAAAACTCTGTCAGCAACACTAACCATCTGCCCAATTTCCCCACTAGCGAGGGCACTGAATGTAGATATTTCAGAGGATTCTTCTTTGCCACTACCTGGATCTTGTAAGATTGGAAGTAATGCCGCAATTTTCTGGATGCTCATACTACTGCCAAACATATCTTCTCTACTTCTTGATAGCGGGCTTCATACGGAAGCATTTTCTTACTGAGATAGTAGACTGCATGCTCTACCCCGGTTTCATCTGCCTGTACCATCATTGCCCCCAGTGCTTCTGATTCTATAGCCAAATATAGTACCAAAGGCTTGCCCGGTCTCGGAGGTTTCAAAACAGGAGGCTTTACCAAGTATTCTCTGATCTTGTCGAAAGCTGACTGACACTGCTCATTCCATTTCACTGGCTGGTCCTTTCTCAACAGTCTGAAGATAGGCTCACATATCGACGTCAACTTGGCGATGAACCGACTGATATACTGAATCTTTCCCAGGAATGCTCTAACCTCTTTCTCTGTCTTCGATGCCGGCATCTCAGTAATTGCCTTGATTTTCTCAGAATCTACTTCTATTCCTCCCATTCCCACTGTATGTCCCAGCAATTTTCCTGACGTTACCCCAAAGACACATTTCTTGGGATTCAGCCGCAAGTTATATTTGTCAACCCTTTGAAGGAACTTCTCCAGTGCTTCTATATGCCCAATTCTTGTCTCTGATTTCACCATCATGTCATCCACATACACTTCAATCTCTTTGTGCATCAAATCGTGGAATAATGTAGTGGCCATCCGCTGATAAGTAGCTCCTGTATTTTTTAGCCCAAACGGCATTACCTTGTAACAATAAGTACCTCATTCTATGCGAAGGCAGTTTTGTGCTTGTCTTCCTCAGCCATAAGGACCTGATTATACCCTGAAAACCCATCTGCAAATGAATACATGGTAGATAAAGTTGCATTATCAACTAGCACATCAATATGAGGTAGAGGAAAATCATCTTTCGGACAAGCCTTGTTGAGATCTCTATAATCCACACACATTCTGACTTTCCCGTCTTTCTTCGGTACTGGCACAACATTTGCTAACCATTCGGGATACTTTACCACTTCCAGGAACCCCACATCTATCTGTTTCTTAACCTCTTCTCTGACCTTCTCGGCCCACTCAGGTCTCATCCGTCGAAGTTTCTGTTTCACTGGCTTCATATTCGGATAAGTTGGTATCATGTGCTGGGTAATGCTTCTGTCTACCCCAGGCATGTCCTCGTAGGACCAAGCAAACACTTTGGCATATCTGACCAATACTTCTTCTAATTTCTCCCGCTCTTCAGCGGTAACTTCACTTGCAATCAGAATTTCCTTAGGATTCTCAGGCGTGCCTAAGTTAAATGCATTCGTTCTGGTGGAGCTGATATCAAATATACTCAAGCCATGCAAGTTAGAGGAAAAAGACTCGGGCAAATAAGCAAAATGATTGTCTTTATTGCTAATAAATGCGGGAGTACACTCAAATAAATCAGGAAGATAAATGTCTTCATCATCGATAGACACTTCATCATCCGCAACCAGGTTCTTCTCAGAGTAGTCTGTCCTCTAAAGTCTGGCAGTTTTGAACCCTTACCCGGCTCGAACTTCATTTTTCCCATGATCCTAGCTACCTTAGGATCCACCCATTCCTCAAAAGTTGCCGACACTTGGAACCTCGTGAAAGGTTGTATTTCCAAAGCAGCCACAACATTGTCTACTTCAGCTCGGATGGTGACAATCTCTCCCTCATATGGGAACTTAATCATCTGATGCAGAGTGGAGGGCACCCCCCCAAGCTTATGAAACCAAGGCATTCCCAACAACAAGGCAAAAGTGGCTGGGATGTCCAACACTGTGAACTCAACTTCGTCCTCAATAGGACCAACCTTGACCGCTGCTACAAATGTACCTTCAACTCCTCACTTACTGTCATCATAAGCCTTAATAGTCATACAAGAGGGATCCAGATCTGTTGTTTTCGTACCCAGCTTGGACAAAATCTTCAACGGGCACACATTAATGGATGAGCCGTCATCCACCATCACACAAGAGGTCCTTTTACCTCTTACTTCAGCTCTGATAAACAAAGGTCTATTATGATTTCTCCACTCAGCTAGGAGTTCTTCCTCAGAAAAAGTGATTGCCTGCAAAGCCACCTTTTGCACTGACCCAACAAACATTACGGGGTTGGCATCATCCATCACCACTATCTTGCTTAAGGCCTCAACCATGGCCCGCCTGTGCTCCTGAGATACACACAACAAATCCCAGATACTCACTTATGCTCAGGTTTTACTTAACTGCTGCAGCACTACATCTCCCTCGGCATTTTCTGTATTCTCAGCCACTTCTCTACCCTCTGATAACACTCATTTACCCTTCTCAGTCATATCATTATAGAAATGCCCATTGCGTGTCATCCCGCTCAATTCTTCTTCATCAATACTGGAGAAGTCTTCCCAGAAATTCTGCCCCCATTCTGTCTCATCTTCACTGTTACTATCCCAAATTCCAAGGCAATAGGCTTGGTGGTCAAAGGATTTGAGGAAAAGGCTTTCGGGTAGGCCAGAGTTTATCATATAGGTTGGTGGGGGACAAAGTGGTAATTTAGTAGGGGATTTTGGTATGTGTTGGGGCGTTCTGTTTCAGGGCCGGGTATCTTTTTGGAGTCTATAAGGTCCTAGATTTCATGGTGGAGGCGGGCACAATTATCAGTGTCGTGGCCTTTCTGTTGGTGGAAGTGACAGTATTGGCTCAGGTTGAGATGTGGTGGTGGAGGGTTGGGAAGTGGTTTGGTCTCCAGTGGTTTCAGAAGTTCTTATCTTTTTAATTTCTCCAGCACTTTAGACAAGGGTCTCCCTAAGTTGGAGAATCTCCGATTCCGGATGGCAGCAATCTCCGCAGAAACAGGTTTGGTACCTGATGTTCCCCCAATAGGCCTCCTACTTAGGCCATAAAACTTCATGTTCTCTGCTTCTTCTTCTTCAATATCCATGACAGTTTCTCTCAATTGTCGAAAATCAGCAATCATGGAGGTCATCCTCCTCAGTTTCCCAAAGATGGAGGGCTTGGCGCCCTTGATAATCATCTTAATTTGGTCATTCTCTGAGGGCTGAGTCTGCATCTTTAGGAGTTGGCTTCTCCAGCGGTCTACATATTCTTTGAAGCTTTCCTCTGGCTTCTGCTTAGTGTTCTCCAAATCTCGGAGTGACAAATCAATCTCCAGATCTGTGACATATTGCTTCAGAAAAGCATCAGCCAGTTCCCTCCAATCTTCCATAATCTTCTTCTCAAGGCTGTGATACCAAACTACCGGAGCTCCCTCAAGTGACATCCCAAACATTTTCTACACTTGACGCTTGGATAAACCCACTGAACTCATAACTGAAACATACTGACGGAGATGGACCCTCGGATCCCCATTCCCGTTGAACTTAGCCATATCCAGCATCTTGAACTGAGCTGGCAACTGTTCTTCGAAGGTCATTGCCTCATAATCTAACAACTCTTCATGTTCACCCCTCATTTTGCGGGTAACTGTTTCAACCTGATCCCAAAGCTTCTAAAATTCTGCCTGAGACCCAATCACTCTGCCTGTTGCATACTCTGCCATGTCGTCATCAAAAGCGGGGATATCATCCCCCAACCCATTCAGAGGCTCCTCGCGCCTCATATTCTCAGAATTCCCCTCAGCACGGGGTACAGCCATACCAGCCACAGCAGTAGTCAAGGCTTGCAACTGTTCAGTAATTCTGGCGAGACCGTTTTCCAACTGATCTATCCGGGCTACTTCGTTATCGGATGTACTCATATCTATTACCGGTCTTTTAGTGAGTCTTCCCTCTTTTCTAACCCAACAGGAATCTATTATGTCTTTTATAGACATAGAGGGTGTTAACAAGATATATGTATGCATGAGATGAATGAGATGCATGTGATATAAGGAATATTGGCGTTTTAGAAGCTTTTGGCCCAATCGTCATAAGATACGTTCTTGTCCCAGTTTAAATGGCCCAACAAGCCCTGACCTCATGACAAAAAGGTCTGCACGGATCCAAACAACAATGTTCACAAACACAAGCATACAAAAATAATTTCTACAGAGTGGCCCACCAACATTTCAGAAGCTTTTGGCCCAATTGTCATAGGATACGAACTCATCCCAGTTTAAATGGCCCAACAAGTTCGCATTTCTGAAAAGAAGTCCAACTGTATCCAAATGAGGATGGTCCACAAGCACAAGGAAATAGTTGCTATAGGTCATACAACCCCAGTCTACATGTGGGTTTGTGGGAGTGTAGACAAAGACTCTCGCTGGCGAAGGATTGCCCACAACTAGGTCTCCCCACTCAAGGGTTCGAGCGACCAAATGAGCGCACCTTTTTTATACCTTACACTACGTGCTTACGAGTTATGGTGTGTGACTGACTGTCAGATGGATTTCCCGTTGTAGATTCCCCAAAGGGAGGGTAGAGTGAGGCTCTCTTAAGTACCCTAGCCTCTTAGGCTCTTATCGTTTGGTGACAGGAATAAACAACGAGTCCTCCAAATTAGTCCATCACAATAGGCTACAAGTAAATGATTATCGCTATGTGCCTTCACAGCTTTTCCTTATAGAAAGGTAGTGAATGAATGAAGACACCAAACCACTGCCCAGCCTTAAAAATGCCTTCGATTAAACCCCTTTTAACCCACAGTAGACACGGTTAATTAAAGCATAAATCATAATATTACAAGACATTATTTCGGGGCCGATTCTCTATCCCAGTGGAGTCACCAGACTGTGGGAACATAGAAACTGGGTGACACATGCTGTTCCGGGCTCGCGGCCCGGTTGGGAGTACGGAGTAGCCCGCGGGGGACTAAACCGGAGAATGATGGAGTCGCCACCCAGTGTGAACCGAGACAAAGATTTAAGGCCGCACTCACCCCACGCAAGGGAATACCTCAAACCATTGGGTTCGGAATGGTCCCTTACTTATGCCACTTGTAATAAAATGATTTGTGCAATAATTCAACCAAGCCTAAGCAACATTTATTTCCAAGGATAATTTACTCCTAAGTTCGCATGCATAAGTACAAAGCTCATATCTAAGTTTGCATATAACATATTTTTCATGTTTGCATACAACCTATTTGCATATAATCTATGTCTGAATTTGCATGCATAAAGGTAAATTAACATACGACAAGTATATAACTTAATAAGCACATTGTACTCATACATGTGGGGAATACAGATAAATGGCAATTGCATAATCATGCGTAATAAAGAGAAGCGATCAGGTTCGTAATACAAAGGGATAACTAATAGGGCAATTATGCATAAAGTGTGATGAAAAGGACTCAGTTCAGTGTGAGCGTTTGTGTAGCGTTTGAGAACACGTTCGAACGGGACCAGACCTGATGCATGATAAAACAAAGAAAATATGTGCGCGTTCGTGTAGCGTTTGTAAAACACGTTCGAACGATAAACAGAAGGTTCACCTTCGTGGAGCGTTTGAGGACGCGTTCGAACTAGACCAGACCTGATGCATGATAAAACTAAGAAAATACGTGCGCGTTTGAGTGGCATCCGAAAACGCGTTCGAACGGTAAATAGAAGGTTCACGTTCGTGTAGCATTCGAGAACGCGTTCGAACGGAACCAGACCTGATGCATGCAACACATACATAGACAAACAAATCCACAATGTAGGACCTCACGTGTCTGATTAAAGTCATTCCCATCCAATCATGTGTACCTCGCCCAGCGCGGCAAAGCATCGTGGTAAAGGATTTTAACCCCTCGAAATAGAGGACCTTTAATCGTACTTACTAAGCCCATGCGCTAATGACATAATGCACATAAAAACAAAGACAACAATATCAGACTTCGTATACTCGATTGAACACATCTCACATTCAACCGAATATACATCATCCGGCGCGGCAAAGCATCGTGGTAAAGGATTTTAACCCCTTGAAATAGAGGACCTTTAATCGTACTTACTAAGCCTATGCGCTAATAACACAATGCATATAAGAAATAAAAGAAACAACAATATTGGACTTCGTATACCCGATTGAACACATCTCACATTCAACCGCATACACATCGTCTGGCGCGGTGAAGCATCATTGGTAAAGGATTTTAACCCCTCAAAATAGAGGACCTTTAATCGCACTTACTAAGCCCATGCGCTTGACCTCATCATTACTCAAACAAATAACATGCAGAAAATAAATAACGATAATAAACAAATCAAGATAACATGAAATAAAATATGTGTCGTATACTCAAGTGGTACGTGGAGTTGTATCCCGAGTACAGATTATACTATCGTCCATTCGGAATCGGCTATGAAATTTATGTCCGAGTTTCCATCCTATATACCACAAGAGGCGACACATTTTCATTCATTCAAGGGCCACAACACACATTATGCAACAAATCTCATGCGAATAAAATTCAATAAACAATTAAAAGATGAATATAAACTAATGAGAAAGGTGCCCTCAGGTCTAACCTTTTATGTAGACTTTCGGAAGTACCGTACACGGTCGTCGGAAGGGTGGATGCTCCGCAACTCCTCCGGTTCACTGGTTCAACGTTTCCCTTCACTGCTTCGCTGTTCAGGCTGCAGTTTTCCCTCCGTTTCGCTGTTGTTTTGCTGCTGTATTTCGGTCACTGTTTTGGTGTTTTAGGCTACTATTTTTGGATGTTTTTGAAGGTTTAGGGTGCAGGTTTTTTTAGTTACCATTTTGGGAATTCAGGGGCTGTGATTTTCGGTAATGCATGGGTGTTTAAAGGCTGTGATTTTCGGTAATGCAAGGGTGTTTAAGGGCTGTGTATTCGGCTATGGAGGGATGAGGAGGAGAGAAAATTTTTTGCTTCTTTTTCTTGTGTATCAGGTGTGGATTGCTATGCTTTTTCTTTATATTTTTACGTGAATAGTCAGGAGGAGAAGGGAGATTTCTTGTGTGAATTATGTGTGTATGAACTAGGAGGGTGAAGGGTTGAGAAGTGGTTTCTCTTATAGATAAAGGCTAGGGCTTCTCCTTGTTTGAAAAGGAAGGAATCAATTAGTGTCTCACAAGGAAAGTCTAATATTTGATTGGGGGACATGTCTTGGCTAGATTAGGAATATGATATATTTAATTTGTTTTGTTTAGGCATATAATATGTTTAGTTTGGTAAATAATATTCTTGATTGATTTTAATTAGGCATGATTTTATTTGATATTTATTTTAATTTGGTATATGATTTTTAGATTTTATTTAATTCCTCGTGTGTTAAATATGTGTTTTATTAATTTGGATGTGTTTTATGGGCTTTGGTGGGCTAATTGGGCTTGGGTGTGAGGCTAGCAGCAAAACCAGAAATACCGACACCGTTCGAATGCCGATTCAAACGCTACATGAACACCCGCAATCTGCTTGATGTTCGAACGCGGTCACGAACGCAGCACGAACGAAAACAGTGAACTTGTGAAATGAATCTGATGACGTACTTATTCTGAATTTCCCCTTCCGACGTCCGTTTCCCGTGACTTCCATGACTTAAAAGGTAGTGTCTCCAAATGAGACTCATCATAGGGACTTACATGCAAAAATGCAGTGCCTACAGTCTCGTATCAGCTCACATATATATGTTACATCATGATGTACTCATGATACACATTGAAGTGATGGCAAGTACTTAAATAGATAAATTATAGGTCATTGCAGGAACCGTAGTTTCCTTCGACAGAGTAAACAATGCCAGTCAGATTCCAAACCAGTGAATGAATACTCTCTTTCTCAATTGACTTTTCATTTACATTATTTTAAAGACTTAATTTTACGCACCTATGGTGTTAGCGGATTTTTCTACAGTTATTTCATGAAAGAGCAAGTTTTATGTAATGTTTTAGAAAGAGCGATTTAAAAGCATGATTTGTGATTTTGGAGGCATGAGGGAAAAACCCACCTCATCTTTGACTTATGGAATTGACGAATAGACATGTGCACATGTAGAGAACCGGGGGGACGGCGATACGTAACGCCTCCATATCCTAGTTCAGGACTAGGGATGACAGATGCCCCTATATCCTAGTTCAGGGTCAGACAATAGCATAGATCTGCATTATTGTCTCTAGATCAGTGGATTGGGGGATGGCAATACATAACACCCTAAAACCACTAGTTAGGCGTATGGGGGAGGGTGATACATAATGCCTCATGCATCAGGTTTTCAGAGAAAAGGTTTTCAGAGATGTAGTTTTCAAAAATAAAAGTTTTATAAAAGAGTTTTAGAAATAAAATTTAGTTTTTTTGAAAGACTTCGAATTTTACAGACAGAAAAGAATTTCAAAAAAAATTTACAGAAAAATTAATGTAATCAGATAAGAAAAGAGTTTTCAGAAAAAGATGGTTTTGTGGTGACAGATTCGATTTTAGAACCAAGGGTTTTCATAAAAGAACATCAGTTTTTGTTTTAATTATCCACTCACTTAGATCGTTCAAATGATCTAACACCCCCCACTCCCAGTTTCTTTGTTTTACAAGTTAACCCTGAGGACAAGCTCGAGAGGACGGATACTGATTGCAGTCACTAGGGTGTTCGGTCCACCAGGTCAAGTCAGAGATAGAGTTCAGTTCAGACAGAGTCAGGGAATGTCATGTGTCATATAGTAAAGATTGTATATGTAATGCATTATAAGTATTCACTGTCAGAGTTGTAATGTATACTAAAATCTGAGTATTTAGTATGAAAAGTGTTATGTATTTATGTTGATATAATTGGGCATTGATTTCATGCATGAGTTTATAAATGAAATGAGATTAGTAGTTGTTATAAATTCAGAGGCTCAGGGGAATAAGACGGCATATTCCCTGTCGGTAACATATCCGGATTGGGGATGTTACATATGTTAGGGCAGTTGTGGAATCTCTAGGGTCGAATCGGTACCCCACGCATTGAAAATGGGTCTAACCCATGGATATCAAGCATGGGTGTAATTTTAAATAATTTATTGAAATAATATATTTCATTACGAGTGTATAGGAAAAACCCGGGGCTGAATCGAAGTCCGAAAACTCCATAACGAAGCAAAACAAAATCAGTGCGCGCAGCGCAAACGCGCGCGCACTGTGCACCAGTCCATTTTTTGTTTGTTTGTTTTCTAAATCCTTCAGCTCACTTTCCAGAGAGCTGAAGGTATTAGGGTATTTTACCCTAAGATCTTCCAACTCTCCTTAAACACTTCAAAAATACCCAAAATTAATTTTTAATTTCAAAACCAACATCAACACATGTTATAGAACAAAATTCAAGTTTTTCAAAATATCAAATATTTTTACAAAAATATAAATTTATTCTAAATACGTATTTGCGTAAATTTTGAAAACAATACACAAACAACATTAATATCCCAATAAGAAATGTCTCGTGAATAATTCTTGGTCAGCCAAAGATGATCAAGTGATTCTAGAATGGTAGTCATAGCTCTAAGCTTTAATCTAGAGTTCCAAACTTTAATTTTATGTTTATGTCTAACATAAATATATTGACCTAATAACAAACATATTGTGTTTATACTTCCAAATCATCCTAACACAATTTATTAGCCTTATTTCAACATTAAGTTATGTGATCATGCATCCAACACATAAAACAACATAACTTAAGAGAAGTTCAAAATTACCTAGCAAGCTTGATGCAAAGATCAAATCTTCTTCTCTTTGTTGAAATGGTAGGAGAACCTCCAAGGTTTGCAAGCTTCACTCCAAGATCCAATCTTGATTGCAATGTTAGCAAGCTTTAATCCAAGATCCAATCTTGATTTCTCCTAGATGAAATATTATAGAGACCTCACAATCTTCTCTAGACACTTCTCTAACTTAGGCTAATTTCTCTAAGAATTTGCTTGTACTTAGCTTTCTCAAGCTTTTACTTTACTTAATTAAAATCTTCCTAAAGCTTGCTATTTATAGCAAAACTTAGGCAATTTTTAATTAATAAAAGTTGTAATCAACTTTATGTGGGCTTAATCTAATTTGTCCAAATAAGTCTAATTTGTCTCCCACTTTGATTTAATCTAATAAAATCAAGCCAATGATTAGAAAATGGATTAGTTAAATGTTTGCCACTTTGATTTGATCCAATTAAATCAAGCCAAAACTACATATTATTACATACTAACAATTATCATAATATCCTAAAATAGTATAGATAATTATGATTTTACTATTAAACCATTGTGTAATTATTGAATTAATCCAATTAATCCAATTAGGTCAAAGTAAATAATCAATGATATCCAATAACACTTGATTATCTTAGTTGATAATTATAATATTGAATATTATCTTTTATCAAAATTAATTGGCTACCCAAGTGCTCAACGAGTACACTTCATATTGGGACTCTCTCTATGTTCAGACACGTTTGTCATATAAGCCTAGCTAGTATGTACGCAATTCGATCACCTCCAAATTTATAAAGAACACGAACGACCTTTCTGAACTATACAAGTCGAGGTCATCACATATGTTTAAAAATCCCTTCATCGTAGACTATCTGAGTTGTGCTTAGGAAACATAGAATACACCGTCAAGTTTCCGAGATGCACATCTCATGTCGACATGTCCACGATTCTTCATAACCGATGCGATCCACCCTAGGTGATTGACTTTGGCCAAAGATTTAAGAGTCATGACTTTAATAACATTGATACCTAAATCACTTATGGTACACATATGGGCCGACAGATCCTATCTTGCTTAGCACTTGATTATTGAGTGCATCGGTCCACACCCAACGAACATCTAGAGGCCATACCATGAAAGGTTTTGACATACATAGCATCAAAGTGTGGAGGATCTCACACAAAATCAATATTATCCTATAGTCAAAGGATCACATATGCTACTCGACTCGAGGAGATTCCTATTGATGGTGGTGTGTACTTCCAACTATTAGGAATCACCTATGAGTCATTCAGTATTTGGTCCAACCAATACTCATATGTCTATACGAGCTTCCAAGTCTCATGGTACATCGGGTTAAACCATTGGAACTCTAATTCCAATATATGACATGTGCCAGTCTTCTAGGTTATAGGAATTCGACAGTATTCCAAAACCAATGACTAGGAATATTTACTTTAAGAATAGTTTATAATAGTAATACGTATCCCAATGTCGGACCACCTAGTGTCCAATATTACTACAAGACTATTCTAAGGTTGATGTCATTCTTAGCATATCTATACATCAATCTAATACGCATAATGATAATACCATTAATAAGGTATGAAATGAAAATATAGTTATTTTATTAATAAATAATAAAATATAAAATTTGAATTGGCACTCCAAGCACCAACTCCAACAACACATGTATTCACCTCATCGATCTGATCGAAGACACTTGATGAATTTTTTGGTTTGTTTTTCTATTTCATTTCGGAATATTTTGAATTTATCAAATGTCTCTGATTTATGTCTCATAAAATAGACATAACCAAATTGTGACATATCATTTGTGAAAGACATGAAGTAAGTAGAACCATAATGAACGACATGATTTAAAGGACCACACACAACACTGTGTATTAGTTCCAATAAATCATTAGCACGGTGTCCAACACCGAGAAATGTGGTATTTGTCATTTTCTTTTGGATATATTACTCACAAATCAGATAAGGATCCAAGATAAAATCTTCAATCAAATCATCTTTAACCAATTTTAATAGATGTATAACACATATGTGACCCAATCTCATATGTCATAATTCAATATTATTTAACAAAGATCTTTTACTTTTATTTTCGTCTATATTAAAGACATCTTGATATGTTTCTAAAACATAATGAACGTTAGATAAAGAAAATTTACATATCAAATAGTTGCCTTTATCATACAAACATAAAGTATCATATTTAATATTTATATTATATCGCTCTCTATCTAATATCAGTAATGATATAATCTGTCTAAAAGGACCACATATGCTACTCGACTCAAAGAGATTCCAATTGACGGTAGTGTGTACTTCCAACTATTAGGAATCATCTGTGAGTCATACAATATTCGGTCCAACGAATACCCACACGTCTATATGAGCTTCAAAAGGTCATGGTACATTGGGTTAAACCATTGGAACTCCAATTCCAATATACGACATGTGATAGTCTTCAAGGTTATAGGAATTCAACTGTATTCCAAAACCAACGACTAAGAATATTTACTTTAAGAATAGTTTATAGTAGTAATACGTATCCCAATGTCGGACCACCTAGTGTCCATTATTACTACAAGGCTATTCTAAGGTCGGTGTCATTCTTAGAATATATATGCTTCAATCTAATACACATAATGACAATACCATTAATAATGTATGAAATGAAAATATAGTTATTTTAATAATAAATAATAAAATATACAATTTGGATTGGCCTCCAAGCACCAACTCTAACAAACTCCCACTTATTTAGTGCCAATCAGGATGGTACTACAGTCACATCTACTCCACATGTTTATCGAATAACTTAGGAGGTAAGGCCTTTGTAAGCGAGTCTGCTATGTTGTCTAGTCCTTGAACCTTCAAGACTACTATGTCTTTACGTTCAATAATCTCTCTAATTATGTGGTATTTCCTTTCCACGTGCTTAGACTTGGAATGCGCCCTCGGCTCCTTAGCCTACTGATCGGTGAAATCACACACGTAACATAAGCGCGTCAAGTAGTATAAAAATATCGATCCCACGAAGACTTAATTTCTACTGTTGTTATTAATTATTGATTCTATTTATTTATAGGTATCTAATTAAAGGGAGAAGAGAATGATTGCTTGATTGGTTGGTTGAATGTGGATTTTCTAAATAAATAAATAAATAAAAACACAAATGAAAATAAACAAAAGACACAAATATCATGGGTTGTGATTCCACACAATATTATTCTAATAATGAATTGATTCTTTTATATATGTGTAATAAATCAGTTTGCTAACCTGGAACACGAAAATATGCAAAAGCTTCTTCCGATGGTCAGATGCAAATACCCAAATAACCCAATTAATCATATGTCTATGTTAACTAAGTTACTTGATTTCATTAAGTTCGAGTTCCAACTATGGCTACTCCCACCCGACAAGTATATGTCTATCATGGAAGGAAATCTTTTAAGGGTTATCTATCCTTAAGGGAGATCGTGAGCTATTGAATATAAGGCTGAAACCTAAAATCCCATTTCCAAGTTCATTTTAAGTTTACTACATCAATCTTATTGATGATCAGGCAACAAGAATCATTAAGTTTAAGATTCAATAAACAAACTAAAGTATTACCCATAATATAATTAAATCAATTATTAAGCATGTGAATATTGTGTTTAATCAATTCCCTAGAATAAAAATAAAATATTGGGGGTTAGGGAATCCACTTTTAGAAATCTCACTTTATTATAATATAGAAATTGTCAGTGTTACCCAATAAGTTGAACCAGTCATAAAGGCGGTGTTATTATTTGTCCATAAACCAGCCATATAGGCAGTAATCATATGTCACCTAAATACCGACCATATAGGTGGTGTCACATTATGTTACATAAATAAAACCAGCTATTAAGGCGGTATCAACTTTAATCCATATTATAAAATTACAATTTCTATATTATAATATAAATGAGATTAATCTACCTTTACTATTTCTAATTTAGAAATCTCCATTATTATAATATATAAATTAACGTGATAATTACCAATTGACCATATAGGCGGTATCATGATTAAGTCAGATTTAATTAATTCCAACCGACCATATATGCGGTATCTCATTAAGTCAGGTTTAAATTTAATTTAATTAATTCCAACCGACCATAAAGACGGTATCCAATTAAGTCAGGTTTTAAGATAATTTATATATTATAATTGAGGGAGATTAATCTAAATTATAAAAGTAAAAAGCTTCACCATACCCCAGCAATAAATTAACTACTGAACATAAAAGAAATAAAAAGTAAATAAATAAAAATAATTACTGAAAGTAAAAGTGCATAATTAAAAGTGCTAAAAGTAAAAGTGCATAATTAAAAGTGTTAAAAGTAAATAAATAAATAAAAAATGCTTAATTTAAATTACAAAAACTTAAACAAACAAGATACAATCCTTAGTCACTTATTAGGAACTCTAGGAAGGTATGAAAATTCAAATGAAATTCGGCTGAATTTATTGGCACTACTGGGATCCACGCATCGTGACGCGCACAACTTTGCGTGTCGCGACGCGCCGTAGATTTCTGCCACGTGGCGCAGCTTCTGTAAAGATGGTGACATGTGTCCAGCGGCTGTCGACAGCTGAATTATTATGCTGACGTGGCGATGATTTGGCGATGTTGATTGTCAGCAACATGTGATGGTGACACGTGGCACGGTGTGCGTTAGCAAGAATTGATGTGATGTTGACACGTGGCAGACACATGTTAGCAAGGCGCATGATAGTAAAATTATCTGATTGTGACATGTGTCAAGTATATTTTAGCATACTCTGGCGCACGTTAGTGGTCATGATGTAGAGTTGTAGCGCATCGCGACGCTCAAAAGACAGTTTTGCCATTTTTGTCCGTTTTCACTATTTTGGCCCTGATTTGATCCCAACAAGTCCTGAAACTTTATTTATCTAAAAAATAGCACAAAACACATCAAAATATTCACAAAACTCAAGAAACCATATAAAATATTAGGTCAAATGAGTGGGAAATAGTGATACATTTATCACTAATCACACCCTCAAACCTAACATTTTACTAGTCCTCGAGCAAAACAACAAAATAAAATAACATAAACATCTTTAAAATAAAATTAAACTAAGCCACTTTCGTAGGGATCACAGTTGCATTTAGCGTATGCAACAAGCCTTTAACCCCTAGGTGTCCCTAGTGGACGAGTTGTAGTCTCGTGAGAGTTTACAGCGACGATACCCACAATCGTCAAACTAATGCACACAAAAGCAAAACTAATGCACACAAAAGAAAAAAGACAAGAGAAGAAAATAAAATAAAATAAAATAATAGCTATATAAATAACGTCCTCAGAGAATTTTTAGCATCAAAGTTAGAGGAACCTTCAAAATGCATACTTCAATTAAAATCCTTTCTTGTGAACAAAATATCTAAATCAGACACTAAGTGTGTGTGTGAATAGATCTGCAAACGGCTTCGACTCTAAGTTATCAACTAGGTGATTTCGTCTCAATTCTCAGTAGCTAATGGGTCAAACCAACCTGGGTATCTAAAATTATTCTGTCTACTACAATCAGTGCAAGTGAGGTATGTGATTTTTTTTTTTGATTATTTATATACAACATCTTCGATCCATATAGCGAGCTTTGGGTCAGTGACTCCCAAACTAGTTGGCTTTAGGGCACTAGGTGTTAAGACACCCCTATGGACTTAATCACTCGAATTTCAGATGTTTTATTAAACTAACACAAGCGTTCCCATTTGACGCGAACTATCACTGCTTACTGAGACAAGATACCGGTTACTAAGTACTAGCTTGGTTTAGTTTAATATTTTTTTTACATACCTCACATTATAAATAAATGTAGACATAAAGAGATATTCAGGTAAACGGTCATTCATCAACCACCGATTATTTCAACTAGTCACTTTGTCAATTCCTTATTATCTAACTGCCACAGAACTATTTTTTAGTGCATACGAGTGAAAATTGGGATAAAAGTGAAATTAGAATTTATCTTTTCCTAAAACTTTTTAACTAAGACAAACAATCAAATCATTGGACGCTTTATTTTATTATTATTATATTTTTTTTTTGAAATAAAACACACAACATGCAGAGAATAAAAACATGCAGGAACAGAAAAAATTTGACGAAAATAAATCATGCAAACAAACACACAACATGCAAAAAAGAAAAAAAAAATTGATAGAGACGGAGAAAAAATTAAACACAAACAACCCACACCCCCAAACCTAAACATAGCATTGTCCCAAATGCGTTACAAAATAAAAATAAAAAGAAAGGAACAATGTTACCGTGAGTTCAGTCCTCAGCCTCCTCGTCCTCCTCGCTGCTGTCGCCTGGATATGGTGGAATCTGGTCATCACTCATTCCCTGATGTCGTGCCATCTGCTGGAGCAGTTAAACCATGTATCCGACCTGAGATTCCAACCACCCTACTCATTGTGTTAAGGAGCGAGGTCGCGATGGTCTTTGCGCTGGTTGAGGTTATTGTTGTGGTTATGGAACAGATGCTGATGAGGATGTTCCGACATGAGCATGTCTCTCTGCACAGAGTTGTTGGATGATACGTGCAGTTAATGCAGTGGTGGGCTGCATCATCTCTTCTCTAGGGTCTATAGGTACCCTTGCCCGCGTACATAATGATGTAATTAAGTTACAGTATAGCAGGCCAGCTTGTGTTGAACGTGAATCCCAAACTATGTTGGCTGCAATCAGCCCACCAATATCAATGGAATATCCCTCCAACAGAAAATACAACAGGATTATTCATTCCTTAGTAACATTAGTAATATGGGTCCCTGGCAGCAGTGTTCGGGTAAGGAAATGAAACCAAACCCTAGCATCGGGTCTAAGATACCTAGAACTCATCTTTAAATATTCCCCGCTACTAATAATGTCCCATGCAGCATTGGGGATGCAAAGGGTCTCAGAGAGATGAGTCATGTCTATATTATCCTTAGCTTCCGAATACTCATCAGCCTCTATATCAGGCAACCAATAAAACCTATTTATAGTCATTCTATCGAACGTCACCTGTTGTCCTCTAACCATCACCCGATACGCCTGATGCTCATAAGCATTGGCGTAAAACTCACGCATTATAAGAACACAGGTTGGGTGGGGCTGCTGGAAAAGATTATGCCAGTGCCTGGTGGTGATGACCTTATCTATCTCTGGGAATTGTCTGGGGGTTAATCTCAAAACTCCTCTCCATTATTGGAACCTTTTGTCCCATTCCCTTTTCATATCGCCGCTCGGTGGCTGCCGACACAAACTTGGTTGCATCGAAACTTGGTTCGGCAGTTGCTGAGGTTCTCGCTCTTTTTGGGTCCATTTTCAATTAAGAATTTGACAACACTTCCCCTAAAACTTAAAGATTAACCAAATTTCAACTTAATCTAACACTTCTTAAATCACCAACTTCACCACTTCGTACTTCGCCCCCAAATCTACAAAATCAACTGTGGACGCTGGATTTCGGCCGAGGTCCACAATCAGAATTTGTAGGTTGGGGGCATTAGCGATCCTGCAAGACAAAGGTAGGGTGAGCGGGAGTAGACTGCCCACCGGTGTGGTGGGTGCCGGGGGCACTCCGACGCTCAAGTCAGTAGTATGAAATGAGCAGTAAATATGTAAAATGTGAAAACAAGGTTTGAAGTTACCTTGACCTCTCTGGGTGGCCGTGAAGGCGGTGATATGTGTCTGTGGGAGTGGGGGGCTCAGAGAGCTTGTGTCAGAGAGCGTAAGCTAGTAAGAGAGCCCTACAGAGAGTTGAGAATCTCTTCCCTTTTATAGATTGAAGGAAGTCACTTTACAGTTGGAATATAAGTTGTACACGTGATGGTGGGATCTACAATGTGCTGAAGTCTCTAATGATAGGACCCACAACATGTTCAATACTATCTTTCGATAATGAAGAATCTTAGCATGTGAATTTATGCTTTACGCTAGACAAAATAAGGGAAGAGTGGTTGATGAGTTATCCGTAAGCATGTGGCATGATTATAATTCAATAATGCTAGGTTTTATGGGTTTGATTTTACACTATTGGGCCTTACTTACTGTAGGGTTTTGAACTGTAAAGACGATTTTACCCTTCGCCCAAATTTGGCCCATACAGTTTGTCCCCTACTCTCTAAGTCAAGAAGTTCTTGATTTAGAGAGTATTTTATACGTGTCTAACGAAACAAGATGTAAGAGTGCCAGTTGAGAATGTATAGTTCATGCTACATACGATAGAGAGAATTCAATGTCTTTTGGACTAAGAGTAGTCTAAGTCTTCAAGTTGGCTTGACATTTAGCCATGGGGAATGTCACCGGTCGACTGAACCAGATGAAAGTTCAGGAAAATCTCTATACTACCGGTCAAGGACCAGAGGATCTAGACCAGATGAAGGTCATGTGCTGAACTTGACTCGTTATGAGCCATAGGGGATGTCCCCAGTCTACTGAACCAAATAAAGGCCAGGACAATCTCCATACTACTGGTCAAGGACCAGAAGAGTCTTCAAATTTTTCTAGTCCAGATGAAGGTCATGTGATGAACTCGACTCTATATGAGTCCATGGGGGATGTCCCCAGTCGACTGATCCGGACGAAGATCAGGATAATCAATTGACTCTATATGAGCCATGAGGGATGTCCCCAGTCAACTGATCCAGATGAAGATCAGGATAATCAATTGACTCTATATGAGCCATGGGGGATGTCCCCAGTCGACTGATCCAGTTGAAGATCAGGATAATCAATTGACTCTATATGAGCCATGTGGGATGTCCCCAGTCGACTGATCCAGTTGAAGATCAGGATAATCAATTGACTCTATATAAGCCATGGGGGAAGTCCCCAGTCGACTGATTCAGATGATGATCAGGATAATCAATTGACTCTACATGAGTCTATGGGGGATGTCCCCAGTCGACTGATCCGGATGAAGATCAGGATAATCAATTGACTCTACATGAGTCTATGGGGGATGTCCCCAGTCGACTGAACCAGATGAAGGTCAGGATAATCCACATACTAGGGGTCAAAGGACCAGGGGAATTTACAATATCGTTTGACCAGATGAAGGTCAGGTCTTCAACTTGACTCTACATGAGCCAATAGGGGATGTCCCCAGTCGACTGAACCAGATGATGGTCAGGATAATCCCCATACTACGGGTCAAAGGACCATGGGAATCTACAATATCGTCTGACCAGATTAAGGTCAGGTCTTCAACTTGACTCTACATGAGCCAATGGGGGATGTCCCCAGTCGACTGAACCAGATGAAGGTCAGGATAATCCCCATACTACGGGTCAAAGGACCAGGGGAATTTACAATATCGTTTGACCAGATGAAGGTCAGGTCTTCAACTTGACTCTACATGAGCCAATGGGGGATGTCCCCAGTCGACTGAACCAGATGAAGGTCAGGATAATCCCCATACTACGGGTCAAAGGACCAGGGGAATCTACAATATCGTCTGACCAGATTAAGGTCAGGTCTTCAACTTGACTCTACATGAGCCAATGGGGGATGTCTCCGGTCGACTGAACCAGATGAAGGTCAGGATAATCCCCATACTACGGGTCAAATGACCAGGGGAATTTACAATATCGTCTGACCAGATGAAGGTCAGGTCTTCAACTTGACTCTACATGAGCCAATTGGGGCATGTTCCATATGGAGGATGTTTCATTGTCTTATGTATCAAGACGACCATACATATTGATAAAGGTACAAAGGAGTCTACAAATACTAGATCTAATGAAAGTCTAAGAAGATTTCATTCTACAACACTTGAAAAAGTACATCAGAGTTTACATTACTCGATGAAGGTCCAAGAAAGTCTACACACTCCATTATACCTAATGTGGGTATATGGGAGTTTAATCCTCCCGACCTTATGAAGGTCAAAATAAAGTTTACACATTCCATTTACCTGATGAAGGTACATGGGAGTCTACAGATTCCGTATATGATGAAGATCCACGAGGGTCTTCATTCTTCATTCTACATGATCTAATATGAGTCAATGCGGATCTTTACTCTACTAGACCTGAAGAAGGTATATGAGAGTCTTTCCTTCTCATACTACTAGTTCTGATGAAGGTACATGGGACTATGGTAGAATGAACTTGAAGAATATCTGTCAAGGTCATTACTCATCACACTTCTACAATACTACTGTCGAATGGAGTTTGTCGAATGGACCTGATGAAGGTCAAAGAGACTATAATAGATAAACTTGATTAAAGCCATCAATGTCATCTCCATTCTACGAGACTACTGTCGAATGGAGTTGGTCGAATGGACCTGATGAAAGTCAAATGTCATCACTCACTATACTAGACCTGAAGAAGGTCCATGAGACTATAACAGAATGAACTTGAAGAATATCTATCAAGGTCATTACTCTTCACACTTCTATGATACTACTGTCGAGTGAAGTAGTCGAATGGAGTTGATGAAGGTCCATGAAGTTACGTTCGAATGAACCTAATGAAGGTTCATGGGAATCTTAATTCTACCTATCCATGAGACTATTGTCGAATGGACCTGATAAGGGTCCATGAGACACTATCGCATGAACCTAATGAATGTCTATAAAAATCTTCACTCTACTAGACCTGACAATGGCCCGTGACTACTGTCGAATGAAACTAATGAAGGTCCATGAAGCTATGGTCGAATGAACTTGGTCTAAGTCCAAATGAATCTTCATTCTACCTAACCACGAGACTATTGTCGAATGGACCTGATAAGGTTCATGAGACTTTTCCAATGCTCTCAAGAGTTTATGGAAATCTATCCATAAAGTCTATAATGGATGATAATCTCCATACTACGTATGGAAATGATTACCCTAATATATAGTATGGAAGAAATTGATGCTTATCGATGTCATTACTAATTATACAATACTTGAATAAGGTCAATGATACTACAATAGAATTAACTTTGATGAAAGTCATATAGAATTTCCATACTACCTAAAGGTTGGTCGATTGGACCTAAAGGAGATCCAAGGGGGTTCTTCATTCTACTAGGCATGATAGAAGATTCTATATGTAGTCTGAAATTGACAATATTAAATTAACGTAGTATGGAGATGATGACTAACCTTTGACTTAGTCTGAATGAGTCGATAATCATTCCAAGAAGCCTAGGAGTGTTGGGAATTTTCCATGTAGCCTGAAGTTGATAGCCACCCACTTTGTCATATAGAGAATAATTTTGTTGCTTAGCTCTGTGTTCATGCTCCACTTGTGTCGTGTCAAAAATGAAACCTTTCACATAAACCAAGAAAAGAAGCTCGAGTCTCCAATCAAGAGAGAATTTCTGAGTAACGACATTTTGCAAGTATAGCTGCAGCCTGCGCTTTTGTGGCTTGTCGTATGAAGTTGGGGCTCTCTCATGCATGGTGTCTAATATGGGACTCATAATGGCGTGTGGACTCGAGTCTTCCTCATCGAGTCAACAAGTCGAAATATCATTGAGGGCTTTCGGCCAATGAACCATGAGTAAAGTTAGCTCAAACGTGCTGACCCAAACTGGATAGTAAAAGACAAACACATTTTCATGAGGTAAAGCCCATTTAATAGTGTAGTATTCCTTATAATGGGATGTCATCTTTGTAATCAAAGCTTGATGCTACACTTCACTTGATTCAGCCTCCCTGGAAACCCTTGCTTCACATCTTTCTTCGTCTTCTCTCTTCCCTTATCTCCCTTATCAATGACAGCATCCTCATCAGCAGATGTACAATTATTCCCACTTGTATTTTTTCCATCACCCTCAGAACTAAAGGCCCATAACTGAATCATATTTTAGCACAAACTGACCTCTCATGTAAAACTTTATAACTACTTCTAGGGGTGACATCCCGTGATGAGATTGAACCTAATAAGTATTTTTTAATCAAACTACCATCTGCAGAGTCGTTTCTCAATGCCGAAGTATGGCTTAAAGATCAAGAACTAGCAAGATCTGCCAACCCCATTAGGACTAAAAAAGTATTCTTTTTAAGGCTGAAACACAGAACCTCGTCTCTGACTTTTACATTTTATCCTCCAAGCATGCATTGTAACTTTTTACTCTTAACTCCACCATGTAGTCAAGCAACAGGACACCAATTGATATGAAGTGCGGGGAAAGAATTGAATGGGACTGATGAAAGATCTCAAGGTGCAAGAAAGCAGCTGAGTTTGAGGAGATTAGAAGAGAGGTATCGAGAGACGACAGTGGTTGTGTTTCTTTTTGCTTTTGGAGTGACTTCCTCTTGAATAACCAATATGAGACTTCTTTTGTAGCTCAAAAATTGCCCTTTCGAATCGCCTGCTAATTCATTGCTATAGTAAGATGAATGATCATTAGCAAGAAATGTTGGCTCCTAGGTTGTTGTGAAAGTCGAAACATATGTTATTGTCTTATCCGTATTTCTATCCTTTGCTTCTTTCACTTCAATATTTGTTATTGGCTTGTGGGAGGCTGGGTCAATGCCCTGCTTCATTAGCTTCTTCTTCAGACTTGAATTCCATAAATTCTTTATGTTGGAAATTAATTGTTGTTAATTATTTGTGTTGTATTTAACAACACCAAATAATTAACAACAATTAATTTCCAACATCTCCCACTCACACATGATGGGATCAACAATTTTTATTATCTCTACAAGAATAATTCATACTTTGCAATTATGCCGTGCGACCAGCATACTTCGAGAGCTCACTTGATATACATCTGTTAGGAATATATAGCCGCTCGAAAAATGGATAGAACCATAGTGGACTATGTATGCAGTATCCTCGATCATTTATCACATTAAATCTCTCTCGATCTCTTTTCGAACGTAATATTTATTTTATATTCACAATCATGTTTGATCACATAGAAAACATAATTGGTCGACCAGTGAATACAAGCTAATGTGATATTACTCATATAATGATCTTTCTCATTTCTCGAATCTCTCAACTTTAATTCAATTCGCTTTTCCAGAGATGTTTTTTCATATCGAATCTCTCATGATCTTTCAGCAACACTCCAAGATAGCGATCATCAAATCTAAGTTTTAAGAAGCAGACAAGAGTCTAAAGGGTACAATGTGAGATTGAAATAATCTCAAGGGTCTCACACAATATCAAGACTGAGATCTTTACTTGTATTACCCTCAATAGTCACAAATGTACACATGGTATGAAAACATGTGCTACGGTATTCTCTCATTTCCCATGGAGCGCATGTCTCATAAAATACCGTACAGATTATAGTTCAGACAAACACAATGTCCAACTCATAACTGACATTAAGACAAGTAAGATGAAACGAACTTATTCACATTAGGTCATATCACAGAGAAAGTGACCCCATAACGACATTACTTATTTTTCAAGCTTAAGCTCTCTAAATTATCACTCAGATAATTAGCTTAAAAATTTGTCTCATCTCTCATTAACACAAAGTAATGGAGGCGATTTCCCGTGTGAGAGGGCCAATCATTCACTTGTCCGACATACTTCTCATACTAACAAATAGTATATTTGTTTAAACATGTATCAACATAATAACATGTAAGCATTGAACACAAATATCAATGAGTATTAACATTAGTAAACATTATTTGGGAAAAATACATATCATAATATGTAAGCACATTAACATCTACGCAATCCCTGAGTTTTTACATGTCTAACAAATACATCTCTAGGAACAGGCTTGGTCAATGGATCTGCTACCATTTCTTGCGTAGAAATGTACTTCATGTTTACCTCTTCTCGTGCAACTATGTCTTTCACAAAGTTATATTTGGTATCTATATGTTTCGTTTTACAATGGAATTTTGGGTTTTTTGTGTAGGCTATCGCTGCTTCACTATCACAGTTAACTAATACTGGACCAGAAGCTTCATTTGACATACCCAAATGATCCAAGAACCTTTTCAACCACACAGCCTCTTGTACTGCTGGTGAAAAGGCCACAAATTCAGCCTCCATTGTGGATAAGGCTATACAAGATTGTTTCTTACTGCTCCATGAAATGGCACCATTGTTTAGCAAGAAAACAAATCTGGAGGTAGATTTTCTTTCATCTAAATCTCCTCCCCAGTCAGCATCAGTATAGCCTCTCAATTGCAGATCATTTCATTGATAACACAATGAGTAATCAGTTGTCCCTCTCAGATACCTAAATATTCTTTTAACTGCTTTCCAATATGCTAGTCCTGGATTGGATTGGTATCTACTTACCATTCCAACAGCGAAACAGATATCAGGTCTAGTACACAACATTGCGTACATTAAACTTCCAACTGCATTTGCATAAGGAACTTTCTTCATTTGTTCCTTTTCCTGTGGAGTTTCAGGACACAATCTACGACTCTTAAAGCTTCAGTTTTCGTGATAGGAGTATCAATGGGTTTGCAAGCCTGCATTTGGAAGCGTTCAAGAATTTTCTTTATATATGACTCATGTGAAAGAGATAATAAATTCTTTGAACGATTTCTTGAGATATTAACCCCAAGAATATATGCAGCTTCACCCATATCTTTCATCTCGAAGTTAGATGATAACCATTTTTTAATGTGTTTTACAAACTCCTTATCATTTCCGGCTATAAGTATATCATCCACGTACAAAGATAAGATAATGAACTTATCTTTATCTCTCTTGGTGTACACACAATGATCCTCATCTATCATTGTGAAATCATTCGAAATGATTGTATTGTGGAATCGTATATACCATTGTCTATACGATTGCTTGAGACCATATATAGACTTTAAAAGTCTACATACTTTCTCCTTTTCATTTTCTTTTATGAAACCTACTGGTTGTTCCATGTAGATTTCTTCATCAAGTTCTCCATTGAGAAAAGCAGTCTTTACATCCATTTGATGTAATTCTAGATCCATACTTGCTACTATAGCCAGAATCAAGCGAATTGAGGTAAACCTTACAACAGGTGAAAAAGTCTCTTCATAGTCAATTCCTTCCTGTTGTGTATACCCTTTTGCCACAAGTCGTGCTTTATATCTTTCGATATTGCCATCGGCATTACGCTTTATTTTAAGAACCCATTTGTTCTTAACAGTTTTACGTCCTTTGGGTAGATCAACCAATTCCCAAACTTGGTTGGACCTCATTGACTCTATCTCTTCTTCCATTGCTTTCATCCATTTTTCCTTAGCAGGACACTGAAGAGCCTCTCTTATGTTTCTAGGTTCTTCATCATCTTGCGGTAGAATCATAAAGGTTTCTCCTTCGATATCGAAACGACGTCGAGGAATGCCATACGATTACTACGTCGCAATTGGGATTCTAGTGGTGGAACTGATTCCTTACTTTCGATATTATTCCCATTTGGATCGTGCACATTGCTCCCACTAGGATTATGTACATCACTCCCACTCGGATCACGTAAATGAGACTCGTGTGAAACTAATTCATCATTTTGAGATTCATGTGAAACAGATTCATCATATTTTCTCAAATTTCTCTCATCACTCCCACTTGAATTAGGTAAACCCGAGTGTTCACCAATCATGTGATCTTGAGTTTCATATAGAGATAAATCTTGACCTATCTCTCCCTGCTTAGGAAAATCATTTTCTAAAAATGTGATATCTCGTGATTCAAATTCTGTCACGCCTCCACTTTCATGTTCACCTATGCAAACATATCCTTTTGATTTTTCTAATATCTTATGAAGATACTCTTTATTCCTCTTGGGCCTAACTTTCCATGTTCATGAGAACGCACATGAACATAAGCCGCACAACCCCAAGGTTTTAGAAAGTGAATATCTGGTTTACGACATGTCCATAACTCATATGGTGTGGTGGACACAGATTTAGATGGCACTCGGTTAAGTACATATGTGGCAGTTAATAATGCATCACCCCAATAGGTTATAGGCAAATTTGCTTGTGCTATCATAGACCTAACCATCTCAAGAAGAGTTCTATTTCTTCTTTTCCGCAACACCATTTTGTTGAGGAGTAGCAGGAGTAGTCAACTGACGACTAATTCCTTTTTCATCACATAATTCTCTGAACTGATCAGATAAGTACTCACGACCACGGTCAGTGCGTAGTGCTTTAATTTTCTTGTCCAATTGATTTTCTGTCAAATTCATAAATTTCTTGAAACATTCTAATGCTTCGGATTTATAAGCAATCAAATAGACATAACCAAAGCGAGTAAAATCATTTATAAATGTGATGAAATAAGATGCTCCATGCCTTGCCCTGACATTCATTGGACCACAGATATCTGAATGAATTAATTGTAATGGAAATTCTGCTCTAGTCCCTTTTCCAAATGGTTTTCTCGCAGTTTTTCCTGCCAAACAATATTCACAGGTTGACAATTCTACCTTCTCAATATTTCCCAGAAAGCCTTCTTTGGCTAATATGTTCATTCTTTGTTGGCCAATATGGCCAAGTCTAGCATGCCACACAGTTACATCACTATCATCACCGACAGATGAAGTAACAAACGAAAAACCGAAATTGTGATTAAAACATTCAACATTTAATACAATAAAACCATCTAGAAAATAACCAGAACCATAATGTATTGTACCTAAGTACAAATCAACACCAAATTTATGGAAGTTCAAATTGAAACCTAAATTAACCAAAACCAACACAGATACTAAATTTCGACGAATTTATGGAGCAAACAATACATCATGTAGTAGTAAAGTTTTTCCACCATGCATGACTAACTTGCATGTTCCTATGTGTAGGCATTGTATTTTTACACATTAGCCCAATGATGAGTCTCGTATGGAGGCAACTACTTCTTTAGTCATGAAAGTCGCGGGAAACGGACGTTGGAAGGTTAAAGTTGGAAAATAGAATTTTCGATGGATTTAATCTCGTTGTTTTCGCTTCGGTTGCTTGTTATACCTCCGTTTCTAAGCTCACCTTAGGCCCAAAACTCCCATAGACCACATACCTAACCCAAACCAAGCCCAAATACCCAAGTCAACCCAAGTCAAACCAAAGCCCACGCCCATATAGCCTTATTCACGCCCATGGCTTCCTAGATTAGGAATATGCACATTTATCACATGCTAAAATCAAGTCAAATCCCTTCCTAATTAAAATAAATCTCATAGATCCCTTTCCTAAATCAAAAGCAATCACCATCCTAAATAAGGAGATTCATTCCTTGTGAGATACAAATTAGGAGATGTCACCATCAATGAGAAATCCTTCAACTATTCAAATTAGGAAAGTCCTCTCCCTTTGCCTATAAAAAGAGGCCTTCACCCCCATTCACAACCCTAGCTCACATACCTCTCTCACACACCTAAAACACTCTCTTAAGCTCCATTACACGCCCAAGCATCCCCCTGAACCCTCCATTGTCGCACCTTCAAGATCCAATAGCA